>JAPEBW010000070.1:0-98605 GCA_027405785.1 Ophiocordyceps robertsii | reverse complement strand
AATCTCGGATTCTTCGCTATAAAGATCCTTTATAGGCGAACTAGTCTTAAACGGACTAAAGGTCGGTATAATAAGCTTAGCGTTAATTTCTTTAGTATCTTTAATTAAAGGTAGTAGTAAAGTATATCGCGGATTATAAGCTAAAAGATTATTATTTTTACGAATAAGCATATTCCTTCCCTTAAAAGAATTCCTTTTCTTAATATAGTCTCTTATAATATAGCCTTCTTTCGTATAATTAAAGCATCGAATAGCTTTCTTAGCGGGCTTTAGCGGGCTCGCTTTAAGGGTATCTAGGTTTATTGCGTTACTTAGTTCGCGCTATCGCTTTTTATTATTTTTCTTTATAACCCCGCCGGGAGTTAAATAGTAGTTCTTCTATTGCCGGCGTTTTTACTACCTATCGTCTATCCGAACTGCTAAACTAATATAGTCTAATAGCGTCTTTAGCCTATCTAAGCGGTAAATTTCGTCTTTAACTTCTTCTTTAAGACCTTTATACAAAGTCGCTATTAAGGCATCGTTTTCCTATTTTAGCTTAGAAGTTACTTATCGGAATTAAGCTACGTAAGCTAATAAAGACGTAACTTACTTAAGGCTTCTTAATTTATGCTTTACTAATCGTTGCTTATTTACAATTCCGAACGTTTTTTATAAAGCTTCCTTAAAGTTATTAAAATTCTTAAAAATGTTCTTCGTCTCGGAATTCCTATCTTTAGGACTATTATCTATATAGTCCTTAAGAATCGGTTCGAACTATATTGCTACTAGGCCTTATAAGTAACTAGATATAAATATAACTTTTACTATTTCTTAATTTATTATAGTAAGATAAAACTAAAAATAAGCTTTAAAAGATATTATAAACTCTTATAGCTTAGCTAATTCTTTAGTATAAGGTTCGGGAGCCTTAATCTTTAAAGTAAAACTACTATCTATAAAGCTTATAAGGGGATAAGAAAGCTTTAAATGCCTTAAACTAGCCTACGGCTAACTAGTTAGCTAGAATATCTTAAAAGTAGATATTCTTCTTTTATTTATTATAATTAAATCGACATAATTATAATAAATACATTTCTCCTACTTTATAGCTTAAAGAACTTACTAAGTATATAAATACTAAGTATTCTTTATTAAAGCTATTAAGTTCGTAAAGATTTTTATAAGCTAGTTTTATATTACGGAACCCTTAATATTTCTTATATACTAAGTAGTTAAGCGTAATTTATCTAATTTAAATTTACTAGCTAGAAAGGGAGAAGAAGACTTAGTATTAACTACTAAACTAAATAAAGTAAAGGTGTTTTATTATATAGGTTTCTTATATTAAAACTAGCTAAAGAAGAAAAAAGAAGGAAAAGAAAGGAGTTAAGGGAAGGAGGAGGAAAGACCTTCTTTTATACCTTTTTAAAGCTACTAAAAGGCTTTCCTTTTATATGATTTTATATGCTAATCTATAACTTATACCTTATATAACTTATAAGGTTACTAAACTACTTCTTAAGCTAATAAAAATAGCTTACGCTATCTTTATTACTAGTTATAAGTAATATACGCTTTATTATTTATAACTAGCTTATAAGACTAAATATCCTTATTTTAAAACCTTTTACGAGATTTTATCCTTTTCTTAAAGGAAGGCCTCTTACCTTAACTCTATATAAGACATCGGTTAATTCTATAAAGTATTAGTCGATCTCTTTAATACTAATCCCGTTATTAGCCGAAGCTAACTTAAGCCGAATATAGGCGTATTTAACTTATACCGCTTATATCCGATACTAGCCGTCTTTAACTATTAAGCTATATCGTCTCTCCTTATAACTACTAGTATTTACTTTAATAGTTATAACTTATAACTAGCGGTATCTACTTTACTAATTACTTCTTTATATCTAGCAGTATTTACTTTACTAAATATTAGTACCTCTTAGTACTTAGGATTACTAATAAAATAGGGGTTTTATTATATTATACTATTAAAGGCATAACTTAGGCAATTTAAGGAAATTACTAAGTAAAGATATAATATATAGTAAATACTAAGAAATTAAAGATAAAGATATTAATATAAATTTCTTAGTATATACTAAAAAAATGCTAAAAAGGTATAAGAAAGTTAAGGGGAATTCTTATAGGAAATTACGGTATAAATAAAAAGTAAGTTTTTTAACTAAGAAAAAAAGGGTAAGTAATTCTTTTACTTATTAATTAGTAGTTAAATCTGTTTTACTTTAAAGCTTATTATAAATAATAGTTAGCCCGATTTTAGTTTAATAGTCTTACTTATAACATTTTTCTTAGGCTTTATTATAGTATATAATATCTTTATTTTAAACTAACTTATAGTTTATTAATTCCGCTAGCTTACTATATAATATTAATATTAGTAGTAAATTACTTCTTATTATACTTTAAACTTTTAGTAGTAGTTTGCTTTTTATTTTTATTTTCCTTAATATAATAGTAAAAGTATACTTAGTTATAATAGTTAATACTTAGGATCTTATTTTAATAAAAGTCGATTATTTGCTTTTTTTATTTAAAGAATATATTACGCTTCTTTTAAGTTTATTCCGTTTAGTTATTTTTGCTATTTATAGTAAGTAAAAAAAACTCCTTAGTAACTTATTCTTTTAAAAAGTTAAGCTTATTATCTTTAAGTAGCTTTTAGCCTTAGCTTTAAAAGCTTACTTTTTTTTAACTAAAAGTAATATAAGTAGTAAATTTAGTGTTTAAAAGTTTTAAAAGTTTTAAAGGTCTTTAAAGTCTTAAAAGCTTTAAAAGCTTTCAAAACCTTAAAGCTTAAAACGTAGAATTTATTACTTTATTATTAGTAAATAAGTATTTAATAATATAAATTATAAAAAAAAACTTACTTATTATTACTTTTTTATTATTTTTGTTGCTTAAAAAGGTAAAGTTTACCTTTATAGATTTTTACTTTAAAGCTAAAGTCTTATTATATTAAGTTTTAAACAGCAGCGATTAAACTTTTATAGCTAGTATACTATTATTATTAAAAGATAATTTATTCTTATAGTTAAAGATAAATACCTTAAAGTATTTAATTACTTAATAAGCACCGTCTTTAAAACTACGCTAAAGTTATTTAGTTAATTTATTTATTTATATTTATATTATACTATATTAAAATAGTACTATAACATTTAAAAAATGTTTAATAAAAGTCTTTTTAGCTTTAAAGAGACTAACTATAATATACTTTATAGTACTTATAAGAGGTTTTACAAACTATATTTTTATAAGCCTTATAACTTAAGGATTATTATATTTAAGGGCTTTTTTATAAGCGGTGTTAAAAAAACAGTAAATTATATTATATTATAAGTTATATATCTTTTAAAGGCCTATATATACTTAGTTTAGTAGCACGTAGCCGAATAATTATTTATTTAAAGCTAAGAAGGAAGGGGGAAATCTTTATTTAAGCTATATAGCTTCGTACTTTATAAAGGTTTTTTAAATAGCCCGTACTTAAGTCGTGTTTAAGTTTAATTTAAGCTAAGTTTAAGTAAAGTCCTATATAACTTAAGCTATATATTAGCCTAACTTTAAGTTATTCGCTATAATATAACTATAGCTCTTTTTACGGTATAGCTTATAATACTATCCCCCTTTTAAGCCGTTGCGTACTAAGGTATATAACGTCGCCGCCCTGCCCCTCGCTCCGCGCTTAGCGTTAATCGGTATAATTATCCTTATCGTGCTTATAATTATATACCGATATATCCCCTTAAATAACATTATATTATAGCGTTAAATATAATATACGGTCGCTTATCCACGCCGCTACGTTATCTTAAGTAGCGCTAAGGCGGTATAATATATCTCCTCCGCTTATTGCTATTATTAGTGCTTAAAGTATATCTTACCTTCCCGCTACTTATAGTCCTTAAGTATAAATACCTTTCCTCTCTCCTTTTTTCTTTTTTTTTCTCCTTTTTTAATTATTAATCTTCTTATACGCGCGCCCCCTTTTATAATAGCTTCGCTATACCGCGCCTTAATATATTTACTATTACCCCTTACGCCCTATCTCCCGCCGTCTTATAAGTATCTACCTATACTACGCCCCTTAATATACTTAGCGACTATATACTACCGCCTTTATATTAGTCTTTACGCCCGCCGCCGTTGCTTAGTAAGCGGAGCGCAATATATTATATTACTATACGGCGCCCCCCTTCCCTTATATATATTAAATATATAGTATCTCTTAATATAAATACTTAGTATAAGGCTTATTAAAATTAAGCCTTGCTTTAAGCTTGTAATTATTTTACTTATACCCGGGCTAGATTACGCTATTTACTTATATATTTTCGTTCTTAAACTATATATAATATAATACTAACGTAATATTAGTATACTAACGATATAGGTGCTACCGCAAACGCGCTTTAAGACTATATATCTTAAAAGACGTTAAAGAACTATTATACCGACTTATATATACGTTATCCGATCTTTAATAGATATTAATTAAAAGGATATTATTAACGATTACTATAATATATAAAGTTAGCTTATGCCGCTACTATAGCGCGCTAAGCTTAAATATACCTTAACGTTTAAAGTTAATTTATTAATATTAGCTAGTAGTAAGTAGCTTACTTAAATTAAGTTATAGTTCTTTATATATTTTATCTATATTTACTTTATATCTTATTATATTTTATTATATCCCTTATCTATCTTATTATTATTTATACTTAGTATACGTTTATAGCGTATTTTCTTTATACTTATCGTTTAAAATCGTCTTAATATTTACTAAGCATAGCCCGAAACTCCTTTTTATTTTTCTTAGTTTTATCTTTTCCTCCGCTATTTCTCTTATCTTATCTCTTACTTCTTAACTTAGCTTATTATCGTCTTTCTATCTTGCCCTAATCGTTCTTTATTTTATTATTATACTATCCTTTAAATTTCTTTAAGGCGATTATATCTTAAAAGTTGCTAATTAGCTACTAAATTAAGTTAGTATACTTATACTACTTTAATAAGACTTAGCGTTATCTCCCCCTTTTAATTTATCTTTACCGGGCTTACTAAATCTTTTTTATAACGTACTTTAATTCGTCGTTTTCTTTAATTATTAATAATAGCTAATAGTTATTAACTACTTAGCTAAGTAAGGGGTTATTTACTATACGATAAAAAAACTTTATATATAGTCTTTTATATACCCTCCTTAGTATATTAAGTTTTACTATATATAAGCTAACTACCTTTATTATAGTATAATTTTAGTATAGCTAGTCGAGCTTTTAGTAAGGCCTATTTATAGTATACTTCTTTATAACTAGCTATACCTTATTACTTACTTAAAGTCTCTTTACTAGTATATATAACTAGTTCGCTATCTCCTTTTATCTTACTTATAACGCGGCGATCGCTATTTAAAGGAAGTCGGCAACCTCTTTTATTTTTTATATAAAGCTCTACGCGCCCTTTATATTTAGTATAAGTAGTCCCTCTTTTTATATAATTTAAATCGGCTTAATATTGTACTTATATATAGTAAAAAAGAAGCTTATACCCGTTATCGATACTACTTAATTATTAAGCGCCGCTTAAGTATAAGGTAGCTATACCCCTTAGTCGTCTTACTTATAGTAAATATATATATAAAGGTATGCTTATACTTCTTAGTTTACGCGCTTTATTGCTTTATTAGTTTATAGGTAGTAAGCTAAACTTAGTTTCTTTTAAACCTTAGTTTATTAATAAAATTCTAGCTAAAATTGCCTTATTTAGTTCGTTCTTTAATTTAAGATAATAGACTTTAGTATTTTATAAATATAAAAGTAAGATTATAAGAACTTAATAGTATATATTACTACTTTTATTATTAGTATCGCTTTTAAAGTTATCGCTTTTATTAGCTTATTTATTATTACTTAAAGGTTTTTTAAGCCTTTAGTCCTTATTAGTAGTAGGTTATTTATAAAGTTTATTATTAAGTATATAAATAGCTATATTAAGGGCGGTAATAGTTAAAAAAGCCCTTTTTAAAGTTACCTTTAAATATACCCTTTATTATATAGCCCGTAGTTTACGATAAGCTAGTATACCGTTAATAACTAGCTTAGCTAAAAAAACTTTAAGCTAGTATTATAAGCGTCCCCTCGTGCCTTAAGTATCTTACTACTATTAAGTTATATATTTACTAAGCAATTAATACTTAAAGCTTATTTAGCTCTTTATCCTCTCTCTCTTTAAAGTATTAAGCTTTACTTAATACTTAAAAGCGGTGCTACGCCTTACGGCGTAAGGATAAAGGGATAAGGCGCGGACTAATTACCGCTAGTCGGGGCCGGTACTATAGACTAATTACCGCCGGTCGGGGCCGGTACTACGGACTAATTACCGCCGGTCGGGCTAGTATAACGGACTAATTACCGCACGTAAACGTATATAAGGGTTTAGAAATAGTAAAAAGCTTATTTATTCTTAAAGGCATAGCTAGCTACTTTATACTTAGTTTTTTAAGCTAATTTTAAGGATCTTTAACTATACTATCCGTAATATATAAAATAAACTATAGATATCCTTATAAAATTGCTTAATAAACTAAGTATAAGCCCGGTTAAAAACACTATAAACTATAGTTAGGGAAATCCCTTAAATATCCTTAAATATCCCTTAAAAATCGCGGTAAGGTTTATCCTATATCTTCTAAGGTGCTTTTATAGTTAAGAATAGGTCGAACTATAATTAGGATATCCCGCGGAAATCCTTAAAAATCCCTTAAAGATACTAGCGGAATCCGCTTAATAGTTTCTATAGTATCTCTTATAGTTAAAGATATCGTAAACTATAGTTAGGTAAGCTCTTAACCCTCCGTAGTTATATCTTAAAAACCTTAGCGGGGTCCGATTAGTAATATTCGTTATATCTCCTTAAGCGAGCTTTTATAGTGCGTGCTCTAGGCGTTCTTATCGCGGGGTTTTATAAGGCTTCCTTAAGAGTAAAGTAAGGAGTTTAGGTATAGCCGTCTAGATTCTATAATAACTCCCTTAAGTAAGAAAGAAAAGCTAATATCTTTATCGGTTTAAAGTAAGGATAAAGTAAAGGGGGTGCTAAGTAATAGCTTCGTAGTAGCGTCTTTATACTATATTAATAGTATACTATCTTTATCCTTTTAATAGTTTTTTTCGGCCTATCCGGCCGATAATAGCTAGGTAGCTTAAGATAGTTAGTAGGCGGCTTTATTATAGATCTTTACTTTATATTTAGTTATATAGCTTCGTTTTTATTAAGGCGATTAGTGCGTCTAGCTAAAACTTATAGTAAAGTTTTTCCGACTCTCCTTTAAAGTATATATTTAGGCCCTTACTAAGTAGTAAGGAGTCTCCGCGCTAAGGAATACTTAAGTTCCTTAGCGGGATATATTATAAGAGACTAGCTTTATTTAGGCCTTATCTTATATTATTATCTTACTTACCTTTCTTATACCGTTTTTAATCCTCCGCTAAGTTTCTTATTTTACTTACTAGCTTTATAAGCCGCTTATAAGCAAAATATTATATCTTACTTACTACCGCTATCGTAGTTATCCCCCGCTCTTTATCGCTAGGCTTTCCGACTTATTATTCTTTTTATGCGGCGCTACTACTTACGCCTTTCCGCCGATTAATACGTATCTAGCTACTAAGAAGGTATTAAGGTAAAGGTAGGCCGTCTTACTAATATTAATAAGTATAGTAAGCACTAAAGTATTAAATATTTATATTCCCGCTTAAAAGCGGGTAATAAGGTCCTTAATAGCCTTAGTGCCCGGCTCCTTACTTTTAAGGTTTTAAATATACTTAATAATCTTAAAGAACCTTTATATAAAGGGGGCCTTAAGGGTAAGAATATAAAGCGCGTAGTTAATATAGCTAATAAGGCGGATATCGAAACCTAAGAACTTTATTGCTTAAGTTAAAGTTAAGTCGCGTTTAGACTTTTCGTAGGCCTATAAGTAGAACTTAGCGTAGTTTATAGCTAGGCGGAAACTCCTAATTATTATAATCTTATCGCCGGAGTATAGGCCTATAAAGCTAAGTCTATTAAGGATTATATCGGTTACTATTAGCGGCTCTTATAAGATTAAGCGGCGGAATATATCGCGAGGCTAGTTATCGCTATCTCCTTTAGTTAAGGAAGGACGGCGGATAAACTATAGTAAGGCGCTCGTGCGCCTTTATATAGCTAGGCTAAGCGTAGCGGCGGGCGGGAAGAGCGTTTGCTAAGCGGGACTAAATAAGTCCTTAAGGCCTAGTATAGCTATAGGCTAAGAAAGGGATTTTATAGTATAGGCTAAACTATATATAAAGCGAGATAGGGTTTTAGCTATAGTCGCTTAAAACGCCGCTATAAACCCGGCTATAAACTAGTTAAGCTAGGCCTTAGATATATAATTAAAGACGGCGCGGATATTATTTTAATCGTTTAGCTAAAGCGGGTTTCCGCTAGCTATAGCGGCTACTATAGATCTTAAGACTATAGTAAGGTTAGCTAACTTTAAAGCATTAAGTATCGGCTAGTTATTCCGCTAATAAAGATTTCCGGCTATACCTTAAAAAATATATAAGCGGCGGGGGCTTTTAAATAGTAAGAGCTAAGCGGGAGGTATAGCTAAGTTACCGCGAAACCGGCTATCTAAACCTCGCTATAATATAAGGCCGAGAGGTAAGTCGTTTAAGTTAAGTATTTAAAGAAAGTAATATAAGCTGTCCCTTATAGTACTATAGTTTAGGTCGAATCTATTAGCTTAAGCGCGGCTATAAAAGGCGGCGTAGGTTTATACGGAAGCTTAAACTTAAAGGTTTTAACTCTCGCTAAGGGACTTAAGGCTACGGAGGATAGCCGCCTTATTTCTATAAAGCTTAAGAGCTTATTTATATCCTTTATATTAAAAGCATAAGGGCTTATAAAAGAGCGGGCTAAAGAAGTAGTTGCGGAATAGCTAATCTTAGCTATAAGAGACGTTAAACGATAAAGGGACTTAAAAT
Organism: Ophiocordyceps robertsii; assembly: GCA_027405785.1. NCBI lineage: Eukaryota > Fungi > Ascomycota > Sordariomycetes > Hypocreales > Ophiocordycipitaceae > Ophiocordyceps > Ophiocordyceps robertsii. The sequence continues at coordinate 89,579 of JAPEBW010000070.1, read as the reverse complement.
AGGAGTATAAAGATCGTAGGCTTAAGGTAAAGAAGGTTATATATATAGGAGTAAGCGAGGTGCGGCGGGCTATAGCTAGTAGTAAAGGGAAATATAGTTATAGAAAGAAGAAAGGAAAGGAGAGAGGGCGGGCGGTAGAGAGAATTTAAATAAGTATACTATAAGGCTAAAAAGGCCTTATTACTTAAGGTAAACGTCGGTATATTATTATTAAAATAACTAATTACCTTAAGCGTAGTAAGTTATAGTTTCTTATTACTTATAGTAGCTTTTAAGTCTTATGCTTAAGCTTAACCGCTTAATTCTCTTAGTTAAAGAGTTTTATATTAAGTTATAAGGGCTGCGCGTTATGCTCTTATTTAAACTACTTAAGTAGCTAACTCTTTTTATGCTTTTTCGAAGGCTTTTACGATCTTTAGTAAGAAGACCGCTTTTTTATCTACCTATAAGTTATAGCTACTTAGCTAGCCTTTTTAAGCTATAAGGAACTCCTTCCTTAGCTTTCCGCCGCCTTTTTTTATTATATAGCTTTATAGGATTTATTTTACTTCTTACTTATTTAAGTAAGGTATCCCTTTATTTTAAACTAGTCTTAAGCGTATAGCTAGCTTATCCGCTAAGCGTAGTTATACTACTAAAACGACCGGATAGATATTAAAGGATCTTTTTATATCTAGCCGGTATATAAGCTATCTTACTTTAGCGGTAACCTTAAACGGCTTAGTACGTCTTTTTTAAAGCTTCGCTAGTTTACTATCCGCGATATAGTAGCCTTTACTAAGCTATAGCTAAACTTAATCGCTAAGCTTAAATTCTAGCGGGCGGTGTTTTTTATTACATCTATCCTTTATAGCGGCTTAAGTATAGGCTATAGCTAACTTAGCTTCTTTTTATAGGACCTCTTAGTTTTATAGGTATAAGTAGTTATTAAGGAACCGGAGGCCGTCGTTTATTTTTATCCTTATAATAAGCTTATTAAAGGCCGCGTAAATTACTAAGGAGAAGGAATTATTAAAGCTAAACTAAAAGGCGACTAGCGTATTAATTTAGCGTAAGTCTAGGAAATTAGCGGTAAAGAATTATAGCGCGATTTTTATAGTTTAGTTTCGCCTTTTTAATAGGCCGTTAGTTTAAGGGTACTAAGCGGTAAATATAAAAAGCTTCGATCTAAAGGCTTGCTATAAGGTCCGCTAAAATGCTAAGGGAAACCTTACGTCTTAGTTAAAGATTATCCCTTTTAGAATCCCTTAATTAGCGCGGAGTAGTTCGGTATATAATACTTATACTTAGTCTTCCGCTATAAACTAGTTATTACTTAAAATAAGGAGATATATTTTTAAGAATTTATTAGTTATAGTTAATAAAGTATTAAAGAAGTTCTTTATAAGATTTTTCTATAACGATTATTTAGCTTAGATTACTAAAAGCCTAGTAATAAAGTCTATCGCTATTATATAGTATAAAACCGGCAAGCTTTAAATCGGGATAAGCTACTTTAATATCTTACTTTAATCGGTTTAGTTATAGTAATAAGTATTATAGCTATCTATAACCTCGTATATATATTTACTAAGCTATAGGATTAAGAAGCTTTTAGATAGGTCTTACTATATATAAGTATAGCTAGTATAAAAGTATTTAGTATAAGCGTCTTTAATAATCTCCTTAGCGTAGGTCTTAAGGATATATAGTCTTTAGCGTTTATCGTTCCTTATAAAGTATAGCAACCCTTATAACCGGAGGAATAAGAGTCCGGGGACCTTATCTTTATCGCTAAGCTACGCTATGATTTTTACTTACCGTATATCTTCCGTATATCCGTTGATTATCTTTTAGCGGAGCGGCAATTTAATTAATACTTCTACGTAAAAGAACACGCGGTTTATTATCTTATCTTCTTAAATACGTTTTAATTCCCCTTTTTAGTTTAAGGATCCCGGCTTATTATCTTAATATAGCAAACGTAAGAGCGCGTCCGGCATAATATTTTCAACGCTTAAGATATAGCATACCTTAAGCGGGAATTAGCTTAAGTATTAAGACGCGAAGACTAGCTTATTATTAGATTTTATACTAATAAAGAATAGGGATTTTTAGTATATAATTCCGTAAGTGCTTATATAGTTAGTAAAGATAACTACTTATAGCGTTCTTATAGATAGTACTATAGTACGTAGCTTATATACTGCCTATATTAAACCGGCTACTTTAAGTTCTATAAGCTAGTATTAAGGTTCTTTACCTTAAAAGGCGCGGCTTAAGTAAACGATAAGCTAGACCTTAGTCCGGGCTAGTAACGTCTTTTTATCCTATTCCGTGCCTTTTTTTAAGTAAAAAGCTATAGCCGCTACTTTATATTCTTAGGATATATTAATTTAAATAAATAGTTATCGGGCGGGGTCGAAGTAGTAAATCGTTTAAGGCTTAATAAGTTTCTTAGTTAAAATCGCGAAGGCCTTTTCTTCTTCCGGAGTAAGCTAAAAAGCGGCTTTCGTAGTATATCGAGCTTATCCTTAGCCCTTTAAAGGGACTCCTTCTTCCCGTCTTACTTAAAGTAGCTTTATCTTTTGTTTTTATAAGACATTAACTTCTTTAGCGATATACGGGACTATATAGCGTAGCTACTTAATAAGGCTAATTTATTTCTTAAGCTATTAAAAGTTCTTTAAGAACGCAATATCCCTTAAGGCTCGCACGCGTTTATTTATATTTATTAAGCTAATAGCATCTACTTTAAATCCGAGGAGCTATATAAATAAGTACGCTAAAAAGGACTTTAGTTTAAATAAGGTAATATTATAATTATAGAAAGCGCGGAATATAGCTTTTAAATATTAAAGGTATTCTTCGGCCGTATTAAAGTAAATAATAATATCGTTAATATAGGCCGCCGCGTATTCTTAGTATTTATAAAGGACGTTATTAATAAACCTTTAGACGTATACCGGGGAGTTCTTTAAGCCTATAAGTATTATTAATAATCTTTTTAGCCCGTAATAGCTTATAACTATAAACCTTTCTTAGTAGTCTTAGTAGACTAAGAACTAATAGAAAAACTATTATACGTTTACCGCATTAATAAACTTCTTTCCTTAAAAGCGTTTAATTATATCGCTTTAAAGGGGTATTAAGTAAGCGTTTAAGGTAATAATAGCGTTAATCCCCTATAAGTCTACGAGTACTTATCCCTTCTCCTTTTTATTTACCGTCTTTTATACTATAAATACCGGCGCCGCGAACGGGGTTAGCTTATAAACTCGTTTTAATCGGCCTTATATAGTTAGCTAGCCGAATATCATATTTACTACCTTCTTATCTTTATCGCTTAATAAGTATAATCTTAATATAACTTATTAGTATTACTATCCTTTTATTAAAGGAATACGTATATATTTAGATTCGTTTATATATACTACTCCCTTATCTTTCTAAAAGCAAGGAAACGATTAAAGGATATCTTAGACTTTTAATACGTATTTTAAGTCTTTAGCGTAGATCCGGACGCCCTTATTAATAGTAAGTTCGGGTAAGTCCTTAGTTCGGCCGATTCTAAGTTTATAGTTTATAGTAAGATCTTTTTATAAGAAGTCCTTAGCGGGGTCTATTCTATTCGGATTTTCTATAAAGGCTTCCGCTAAGGGAGTAGTAGCGTCGACCTCCTTATATAGCTAAAACTGCTTATTAAGGTCCGTAATTATCCTTACTTTTTAGCTTTAGCGGAGTACTAATAGTTCCTTAAAATAGTTTATCGCTATAAGGCTCTTATAATCCTATATTATTATCTAAGCAAGCTTAAAGTTATCGGGGAAAAATATTATATTACGCCTTAATAGCGGCGCCCGGACTTATATAAGTAAGGCGTAGCTAAAACTAGCTAAATTCGTCGTAATAACTAAGTAAATTACCTATTTATATATCGCTAGTCTTAGCCGGACTATCTTAACTTCGGCTTTAATCCCTTTATAAGCTTTAATCTATAAGACCGATATAAAGTTAATAAAGTCCTCTTAATAAAGAACTAAAAAGTCGTAGCTAAGTAATATATTAGCCGCTAAGCGTTTTACTATCTAAGCGCTAATCCTTACTTTTACGACCGCGAGGCTACTATCTAGCCTTCTTAGTATATAAGCGGTAAATTCCGCCTATTTAATAGTAGCTATCCTTCTTACTTCTTAAATAAGAATTTGTTAAGAGGAGTTTATAGTTATATCTTAAAAGGTCTTTACTAAGTTAGCTTAAATAAGGCTTTAGTCTACCCCGGTATTTATATAGGCTTTAATGCTTATCTTAAGCCCTTTTTTTCTATAGACTAGTAAGTATATATAAGTAAATCGTAACGGCTTATTAAGGTTTAATAGCTAAACGTTAAAGGAAGCCTTAACTATTTAAACGTTTTATAGCTTTTAAATAACTACTTACTATATTAAGCTACGTCTTTATATAGCAACGTCTTAGTTAAGGTTAAGGGGGTATTTATCTTCGATATATCGGTAAAGCTTATTTTTTAAGGGGAATACTTCGCTATAAAACCCGCACGCTTTATTAGCCTCCTATACTAAGTCTGCTATAATATAGATTACGGTTTTCTTTAAGCTTTTATCGGTATTTAATTAAGTTCCTTTTATATCGTACTCTTTATCCCTTAAATAGTTATTAGCCTTTACTATAGTTCTTTCCTTAGTCGCGGGGTATACTTATTTTAGCTTTAGCGTTAGCGAGCGTATAGTCTTAAAGGTCCTTTCTCTTTTTAGCTAAAGGACTTTAACTTATATTCTTAGCTATTTAAGCGGGTTTCTTCTTAAACCTAATAAGCGCTATAAGGCTTAAGGTATATCCGCCTTTACTAAGCGGTCTAAAAACGTAACCCTTAGTCTTAGCAAGCCTTTAATAAATAGCTAAAGCGTCTTAAACTATCCTTTAAGTGCGTATAAGGTACGGCTAGTTAGCCCTCGCCTTTTTATAAGTTAAACTTATTTCTTTTATGCTAATAAGTACTTTTAAAATCCCTAAGTATATTTAACTTATAGTTAAGGAAGAATTTCCTCGTATTCGTTAATCTATTTATTAATATCCTCGTTCTCTATTAAACGTTATAAGCATTCTTATAAGTAAATATCTAGCTTTTAGTAAATTACTATAAATAAGTAGTCCGGCTAGTAAAGCGCGGCCTTAGCTTTATATTATAAGCGCGATATTTAAGACTTAAAGTCGGATCTTATTACTTTATCTTTAATAGTAAAGTGCTTTTTATTAAGTGCTTATATTACTATATTTAAGCGGATTTTAAACCGTTTTTATAAGGCGGATATTTATTAGCCTAGTTTAATACTAAGCTTGCTAAGTTTTTCTTATTATAGTTCTAAGAGGTCCTTAAAATACTATTCCGCTATACTTCCTTAAAAGAAGGAGGGTAGTTAAATAGCTAATTCGTCCGTATAGGCCTTGCCTTTATTAACGTTTTAGCGGATAAAGTCGATAAAACGGTTAACTCCTCGGAATATACTAGCTTTATTATCTTCTTAAACTTTATCGAAAGATACTTTTAAAGGTCTTAATAGGTTAAATCTCCTTATATTCTTAGCTTATAGTTAAGGTTTTTCTTAAGGCTTAATAAGCGCGTTTTCTTTTCTTAATACTTAAAGGAGATTAAGGAATTATTTATTCGATATTATTACTATTCTTACTAAGGAGCTTAAAGCTATACTTAGTCTTAATATCTACGCGCTTAGTATAAATAAGTTTAGCCCGTTAAAGGTATTGCTTACCGCGTCCTTATCGCTTATTATTAAGGTCTTAGTCTTAATACTCTCGCTAAGCGCTTAACCTTCCGTTTTATACGCGTCTTAAAATCTAGTACGCTATAAGGCCCTTAGCGTAAGAGGCTCGTTTTTATTAATTAAAAGTCCCGAAAATGCCTTAATTAGCGCGGCTATAGCGGATAAGGCTAAATAGTAATACTAAATTAAGAAACTATTAAGTATCCTTTAAGGCGGATTTCCGGTTAAGGCCTTTAAGCTAAACTTTATTAGCAATACGCAGTAAAAATATCCGCTAAGCTTATCGTCTTAAGAAAAGAGTAACTTTATTATAGGCTCGATTTAAAGGGTATTTAGCGGGCGGGGAGCCGGATAGTTTTAAGGTTAGCTTATCCTTATTTCTTTTATTTAAAGGATAATCGATCCGTCTAAGTAATACTAAATTTAGTTTACTTAATCGTATAAATTCTATCGTTTTATAGTCTATCTTTCGTTAATATTTTAAAAGCGGATTACCTCTTAAAGGGTAGTAGTCTTAGCTTAGCTAAGCGGGACTCGTTTTACGTCTTATTTAGCTTTATAGGCTATTGCGGTATAGTACCTTAAAAAGGGTAAAGGAGATTATTAAACCGGTATACTTAGTAGGCCACGGCCTTTTCCGCTTTTATAGCCTGCTTATCTTAAAGTTTTATTATAAGCGCGTTAAGGAAAAGGTACTTATTATTAAGGTTAGACTTAAAGGCTAATAGGAGCTTCTTATTAAAGAAAATATCGTTTAGTATTTAACTTCTTATAAGATAAGTACTTAATCGTGCGATATAGTCGCTCTTAGCTTAGCGGATATTAAAGGGATTTCTATTTTAATAAGTAGGAATTGCTACTATTTACTACGCTTTATAGTATAAGGATAAGGGGATAAGGCGCGGACTAATTACCGCTAGTTAAGGCTAGTATTACGGACTAATTACCGCTAGTCGGGGCCGGTACTATAAACTAATTACCGCTAATTGGGCCGGTATAATAGACTAATTACCGTATATAAACGTATATAGGGGTTTAGAAATAGTAAAAAGCTTATTTATTTTTAAAGGTATAGCTAGCTACTTTATACTTAGTTCTTTAAGCTAATTTTAAAGATCTTTAACTATACTATTTATAATATATAGAATAAACCGTAAATATCCTTATAAAATTGCTTAATAAACTAAGGATAAGCTTAGTTAGAAATACTATAGACTATAATTAAGGAAATCCCTTAAATATCCTTAAATATCCTTTAAAAATCGTGGTAAGGTTTATCCTATATCTTCCGGGGTGCTTTTATAGTTAAAAATTAGTTAAACTATAGTTAGGATATCCCGTAGAAATCCCTAAAAATCCCTTAAAGATACCGGCGGAATCTGCTTAATAGTTTTCACGGTATCTCTTATAGTTAAAGACGTTATAAACTATAGTTAAGTAGGCTCCTAACCTTTTATAGTTATATCTTAAAAACCTTAGCGGGGTCTAACCGGTAATGTTCGTCGTATCTCTTTAAGCGAGCCTTCGTAGTGCGTGCTTTAAGCGTTCCTGTTGCGGGGTTCTATAAGGCTTCCTTAAGAGTAAAGTAAGGAGTCTGGGCGTGGCCGTTTAGATTCTATAATAAGCGGTCTTTAAAGTAAAGGCGCTTTTTTATATTAATTATATACTTACTTACTTAAACTTTTAATTACTATTTTAAAGTAAGCAATTAATTACTATTCCGCACTACTTAAAATACTACTTAATACTCCTTATTTTATTATAATATCGCTATTTATTACTTTTATATCTCTTACTTATTAAATATATAGGCTAATTATACTTATTCCTTAAGTATATCTTAGCTTAAGTTTAAGTTAAGTTTTAATTAAATTCTGCCTTTACTCGCCCCGCTTTTATTAAAAAGTATAAGGTCGTCCGACTTACTTATATAAGCTATTAACCTTATATTTTCCTCCTTTACTTATATTATCGCGATAGTACGCTCCTTTTATATTAATTATCGCGGGAGGTTTATATACTCGCCGCTTACAGGGACTTAATATCTTATTAGCCGCGCGCTATCTAGGATTATTTAAACTACATATCTTATCTCCTTTTTATTAGATACCTTTTTTAGCTTATCTTAATCGCGGCGTAATAAAGTATTTAGTATTACCGCTAATATCCTTAAGCGGTACTTTAATATAAAGTTATATAAAGCGAGCTTTATTACTTATTTACTTTACCTCTTATTTAACTTCCTTTTTATTATAAAGTACTTTAAATTCTTATAGTCTATTAATACTATAAATACTAATATATTATATAACTTTACCTCTTAAAAGTTTAAGTATTATATAATCGCGAGTAATTCCTTATTATAAATTAAGTAGTTATACTTCGCTATATTTAATTATTTTAAGAAGAAACTTATTAAGTATTATATCTTATCCGGTCTTATTTATATTAGTATACCGCTTATCGCGTACTTAAAGTAGTTTACTTTTAAGTATATATCTTTTTTAAGATTATATAGTTATAGTATTAATATATTATAAAATACTTCTTAAATAAATTTAAACGCGGCTTAGTGCTTATTAGTTTATAAAAAAGTCGCGTTCTTTTTATAAAGGCTATTTAAGCATCTTAAGGCTTTAGTATAAAGTGGGATAAATATATAATAGTAATTTATAAACTTAAAAAAGCTTTAAATACTATTTATATTTTTTAGTGCTTATTACGTCTTAATAGCTTAAATCTTCTTTAAGTTATACTAGACTTTACTCTTAATCTATATAATAAAACTTAAATACTTTACTTTTTTCGTTATAAAGTTATATTTTTATAAGTTTAGTATAAGGCCTACTTTTTATAGCTTCTTAAGTACCTTCGCTACTTTATCTTAGTAATTATAAAGTAACTTTAAGAAGTAAATTAAGATATTATTAATATATACTATAATAAACTTATAAAGGTAGTTTTTTAGTACTTAGTTAATATAGCGTTAAAAGGTAGCTAGTATTCTTATTAGGCTAAATAAGTTTACTTACTACTTAAATAGTTTAAACCTTATTTAAAAGGCTATCTTAAACTTATAACCCTCCGCGATTTTAATCTTATAAAACGCTATAGTAATATTAAGTTTTATAAACTAATATACTTTTATTAATATCCTTAGCGTTTTTATAATTAATAATAGCGCGTACTAATCTCTTTTTATAATTATATTTCAGGCTTAGTAATTATAGTAAAAATATAATTGGCCGTTAGCTTTCTTTATAAATAATACCGGTACCGCGGTAAATAAACTACTTAGCTAGATAATGTTTACCTTTAATAGCTTATTTAAGGTCTTTTAAAAGATAAGGAGTTCTTCTTTTAATATATCCTAAAAGGGCCCTTATAGTAGTAGTAGCTCCTTACTATCTTTATTTAAGGTAAGGTAAATCTTATAATCTACGCTTAATTAAAACGTAGGCTACTTAAGCGCCTTTACTAGTATAAAAAGGTTTAAATAAGCTTATAGTGCTTAAGCTAAGATATAGTCCGCTAAGCTAATAAGTATCTTTAGCTAAAAGGCCCTTTTTATATCTTTTATCGTAACTATCTTTATATTAAGCGCTTATTATTGCCTTTAGCTATTATTTTAAGCCCTTTTCTATCGGCACTCCGCCGTAAAGATAAAGGCGCTTACTAGCTTCGCTTCTTAAATATTCGCGATCTTTGCGGCTTCTTTTAATCCTTAAAGGCCGATCTAAATCCCCTCTTTTCTATACCGAATTTAGTCCCCCTTAGTATCGTAAACTACCTTATTTTTCTTTATCTACAGTCTCCTTAAGAATATATTATAGCTTAACTTTAGTACTATATAAGCGAATATCTATTTTAAGTGCTTATTAATATCTATCTTAAACGCTATAATCCCCTTCGTTTAAAGCGTTAATATATTCTTTAAAAAGGGCTATAATAGCCTCCTCGTCCTATCTATAAAGGGTATTTATAGCTTTATCGCTACCCCTTTACTTACTATAATATAGTAGTTATAGCTTATATTTATAAGTATATTAAGCCCCTTTTTCTTATTAATACTAACCTTAAGCAGTACTAAGTTTAGTATAAAGTGCTTTTTTATTAACTTTTAAGCCGCTAACTATTTCTTCTTCTCCTTTAGCGCTTAACTTTACGCTAAGGTTCTTTTTTTCTTTAATCGGAATTTACTTTAATTACCTTCTTAGCTATAGCTACGGCTACTTATAAAGTTCCTTCCTTCTTCTTTTTATAAAAGCAAGTGATATACTTTATTATCCTATAAGCAAAATACTTTTATATATTTAGCCGGCTTTATCCTCCTCCTAGCTAAATTATAATGTTAATTTTACTTATTAAGGTATTGCCCTTTAAGTCTTTTTAGTTTTAAGTCGCCCCCTTTATTACCTTCTTTTAGTTTTAAAATAGCTACTTAGTTTATTAAACTCTTTTTAGCTTTACTATAATCTACGCTACTTAATTAGTATACGCTAAGAAGCTTAAGGTTAAAAGGTTAACTATTATAAGTACCTCTTTAAAGCATAGGCTTAAGGCGCCTTTTAAGAACACGATCTATATATTATATAGCTATAACCCCCTTCTTACTTTTAAGAGCCTTTATTTAAACTTTAAAAGGAACGCCGCGAACGTTTAGTTCTCTCCTTATTTAATTATACGGATAGCTACCGCCGCCCGTAATTTAATATCTATATTAAGGTAAATTAAATTAAGGTACTTAAGGAATTCTTATTAATCGTACCCTTAATCCGTATTAATATTATAATAAGTCGTTATAGTTTACTATAGCCCCGTATTTAAGTAGTTATAAATTAAGTAAAAAACCTCCTTTAAGCTTAAAAAGAAGTCTTAGTTAATCTCGCACCTTTCTTATATATATCGTGCTTAAAGCGTAAAGTAGCGACGCGAGCTATCGAACTTTCCTAGCGCTAAGAGTAGCTTTTATTAATCCCTTTTCTTTATTACTTTTTTCTTTATCGCAGGCATTGCGGCCCCCGCTATTATATTATACAGTAGTATTAAGCTACCGGTTAGTAGGCCGGCCCTTTTTTAAATATTTGTCCTTACTATCTTTTTTAGCTTTTATATTAAGGCTTTAAACTAGCTTATTAGCTATTAAATCTACTACTAGCTTACTAAAACTTAGTAGCTTATTTTAATAGCCCTTACTTATAGTAAAAGGATCGCTTATTTAACTTTAGTCTAAATATTAGCCTCTTTTAGCCTTCCCTCCTACCCCCTTTACGTATAGCCCCCTTATATAAAGTAGGCTTCCTACTTACGCTATATTATAGTTAGCGAGTCTTTTTATAAGTCGTATAACTTTATTTAAAGGGAGCTTTAAATATATTCAGGGCCTATATATACTTAGTTTAATAGTATATAGCTAAATAATTATTTATTTAAAGCTAAAGAAGGAAGGGGGAAATCTCTATTTAAGCTATATAGCTTCGTACTTTTTAGGGGTCGCTTAAGTAGCCCGTATATAGGTTAAGTTCGGGTTAAGGTTAGGCTAAGTTTAGGTAAAGTATTATATAACTTTAGCTATACGTTAGCCCGACTTTACGTTATTCGCTATAGTATAACTATAGCTCTTTTTATAGCATAGCCCGTAATAGTGTCTTATTATAAATATTTATTAAAGCGCTATTAGTAGTTTTAATAGACTTAAAGAAATTGGTTTTACTAGTTATTATATTAAAAGAGGCCGATTTAAAAGTAATTAGTAAATAAAAAGAGCTAGTTTTAAAAACAGCTAGTAAATTTAAAGTACTTAAAGTTATTAAATCTTATAAATTCGGAGATATTTAGCATAGTATATTAATAAGTAAAAATACTAAATTTTATTTAGTAGCTATTAAAGTAAACTTATACTTATTTTTAAAAAGAAATCTATAATAAAGTTAATATAAACACTAAAAAAAGAAGTTTATTATATAAAAAGTAAATAAACACTTTCTTTTAGTTAGTTATTTAGTATGCTAAAATAAAATAAACGTGCTACTTTATTAAAATATAAAGTAAAAAAGGAGTTAAGTGTTTTATATAAAAAAGTATAAAGTTAAGTAAATATACTTAAAGTATTAGCTACTTTTAAAAGGCTTACTAAATATAAAATCGAAGTCTTAAGTACAAGCGTTGCTAGTATAAAGTAGTATATTATTAAGAAAAAAGGTTAATAGCTTATAATTATAAAGGCTATACTAAGGTCTTAAAGGCTATTATACTATGCTAAAATCCTAAAATATTAAGAACTCTTACCGCTTTAGCTTAGTATAGGCCCGTTTTAAGCTTATATATAGTAGTATTAAAAGTAAGTTTAAGCTTATAGGATTATAAAGTAACTTAGCTAGTATTAAAAGGTATTTATATATTATAAGAAATAGTAACCTTTTTTTTATACCTTAAAAGCGAAGCTTAGCTTAGTATTTACTATAGCTTTATATAAAAGATAGGTAAATAAGCTAAGATTATATACGTATTAAATACTATATAAGTAAATAAAAATGTTATTAAAACACTTTTATACTTAAGGATTTAAGTACTAAATAGGTATAGTAGCTTAATTTAACTAAGGTTATAATTTATTATTTAAAAAAGGAAAAAGACACTTAATTTATAAAACTAAACTAAATAAAGTAAGAAATACCTTATTATATAGATTTTTTAAGGTAAAAACTAGCTAAAAGAAAGTAAAAGAAAAAGAGAAAAAACTTCTTTTTATACTTTTTTAAAGCTATTAAAAGAGTCTTCTTTTATATACTTTTATATACCTTTATATACTTTTCCATACTTTTATATACTTTTATATACTAGTTTATACCTTATACCTTATATAACTTATAAAGTTACTTAACTACTTTTTTAGCTATAAAGCATTCTTTTAGTTATTTTACTAACGAGCAATAAATAATATCTTAGCTATTTCTTATAACTAGCTTATTAAATAGATATTTCTTATCTTAAAACCTTTTATAAGATTTTATTCTTTTTTAAAGAGAGACATTTTACTTTAGTATTATAGAAAATACTAATTTATAACTAATTATTACGTATTTCTAAGATCTTATTATAAGTTAAAGATAGCCTAAGTTATATATAGCTATATTTAGCTTATACTGCTTATATTTAATACTAGCTGTTTTTAACTATTAAGCTATATTATTTATTCTTATAACTACTAGTACTTACTTTAATAGCTATATACTTATAGCTAGCGGTATTTACTTTACTAGCAACCTTTTTACACTTAGCGCTAGATATTTTACTAGATATTAATACCTTTTAAGTACTTAGTAAAATAGTGTTTTTATAATATATTCTTTTTAAAAGTCTTTTTAAACTTAAAAACATTATTATATAAATCCTACGTTTAAAGGTATATACCTTAGGTTTCTTTTAGGAAACTCGTAATATAATATTAATAAATCTTTAATAAAATAAAAACGATCCCGTTTAAAAAAAATTATATTAAGTAGTATAAACTTAACTATTAAAGGTTTTTCTTTATTAGATTTTCCTTTACTTTTACTATTTAAAGATAATAAAGAAATCTTATCTTAAAAAGGCTAATATTTCCTCTTAAGGATTTAATTCTATAAAATATTTAAATCTTTAAAAGCATTTTTCAAATATTTTACTAGTTTTTAAGTATTATTTATATTAAAATATTCTTTTTACTTTACATAATAAAAATGTTGTTATTTTTTATTTTCTTAGTAAGTATAGCTTTTACTATATCTTCGCTTTTTTTAACTTTATTTAAGTTTAGCTTAAAAGCTACCTTAGATTTTAATAATGTTCATTTTCAATTTTTCTTTTAAAAAATAAGGCATATAAGTAAACAAATTAAAAGTTCCTACTTATAATTAACTTTTCTTATTCTTTTTATAACTTTAAAAGGTCTGATCTTTTTATAATCTTAAGGCTTATTAAGTTTATTAGTATTAAGACTTCTTATAAAAAGATATACTTTATTACCTTTTAATAAAAAAGGTTTTAAAAAATACTTCTTATTATAGTAATATAATATTTTCTAAGCAGTATATTCTAATTAAAACTTTATAAATTTATATAAGCTAATTAACTACTTTAAGTTTAATATAGCCTTTTTAGCGATAACAATTTTAAGTAAAAAAGACTTATAAGCTTTTATTATAAGGCTATAGTTTACGAAGACTAAAGCACTCTTAATAAATTTAAAATAAGAGGGATTTTACGCGAATTATACTAAAAGCAATTTAAAAAGCTAATTATCCGATTAATAATTTATTTAGCTTTTAAACTATTATTTAAGCATTTAATTAAATTGTTTTAGTATTCTATTAATAATAATATAAAAAGCAGTAAATAGTTTATACTTTATTTATCATGCTTATATTAAGCCTTACTAATAATTTAATATAAATCTCTAATTTATATTTTAAAGAATTAAACTTAATTAGTCCTTAATTAGCTATTCTATATTTTATAAAAGTATAAAATTACTTCTTTATATTTATAGCTTTATTTATTAAAATAAAATAGCTATACTTTATAAGACAATTAAGTTTAACAAAAATAAAATTATATTTTAAACTAATAATAAGATTTAAAGACTTTAGTAGTTTTATAATAAAGTTAAAACCTATAAAGTCTTAAAGTCTTAAAAGAACGTTTAAAAGAAATCATTTATTATTAAGCTTATATCTTACTATTTTAGCTTTATTATAAGTATTATATAACTTAATAACTTTTTAGATTTTATACTATAAGTTAAAAGTATTATAATAGTGTTTAATCTTATTATAGGTTTTTATAATACCTTAATAATTATTTAAAGAAAACTTATAAAAATCTAGAATAACTATTCTTTTAGTTTTTAAGGTAAGAAATAGCTTATTTCTATTAAACGCTAATTTGCCTTTATACTTAAGATTTTTATACCTTTCTTATTTTAAATCTTTTAAGAACTCTTAAGTAATTTTAAAGTAGTAAAATTACTATAAACTTTAAATAGTATATATAAAGTCTTAAACCTTTAATATTTATTATAATTAAAAAATAATAACATCTTTTTATAAGCTCTTTTTTATAATTAAGGTTTTTTAATTAGCTAATAGTATTAGCTTTGTTATTTTTAGTACTTTTCTTATAAATAATCTTATACTTAAATATTAAAAGAAATTTAAGTTATTTTATTTACTTATTATAATTAACTGCGATATTAAAACAAAAGAATTAATATTTTCTTAGTTAATATAAACCTTTCGCTTATATTTATTTCTTAAGATATATTATTAAAACTCTATAAAAAAATTATTATGTTAAAGAATTCTTTATTATAAAAGTAGTAATAAATCTTAAGCTTTATTAGCTTTTTGAAAAATAATAATGTAGGTTTAAGAATATTCTTTTTACCACGCTAACTTAATTTTACGCTTAAGATAAAATTAAAAGTTTTAATCTGTCTTTTTAAAAAACTTCTTCGTATTATTAGTATTTAATATTAATTCTTTTATAAGCAGTTCGTAAATCTTTTTAAGGTAGTATTAGCTTTTAACTTTTATTTAAAAAGCTTAGTTTAAGCCTTATTTAATCTTAATAGTCTTAGTAAAACTATTTAAAAATCTCTAACAAAGGCTTTTTATAATAATCTATATATCCTATAAAGCTTTAAATATTTTTAATTATTTTAAGAATAAGCTAATCTTAAATAATAGAAATCTTATATAAGTTTATATTAATATGTATATAAGTAATTATATGCTATAAAAATTCTAATTATATATTAAAGGTATATCTTTTAGTAAAATATTTAATATAGCTTTTTCTAACACATTTAGTATTATTTTAAACTTATAATAGTATTACTTAAGCGTTTACAATTAAATAATTATACTATTTAAATAAGCTATATAAAATTAGTTTAAATAGAAGTTTAATCTATTATTAATTATTTAAAAAAGAATTACTAGTATACTTATTAGTATTAAAGGTATAACTAAACATTTATATAATCTAGATTAACTTTTAAAAGCTATTTTTAATTTATCTTTTTTTAATACGTATTTAGCTATAAGTAAATTTAAAGTTTACCTTTATATATTATTACTTACTAGCTTCTTAATTCTTTTTTTTCTATATAAAAAGTAAAATAGTTTGTTCTTTTATTATATTTTTATTAATTTCTTTAAAAGTAATATAAAGTTAAGTGTTTTCTTTATCTTTATTATTTTTTAAAGCTAGTAGTATAAGAGCTTTATATTTTAATTTCAATCTTTTTATATAACCTTTTTTAGGTTTTTATCGATATATTCTTTTAATAACTTTAAATACTTATTATTTAAGTTTTAAATCTTTTAGTATTTAAGCTTTAAGCCTTTTTTAATTTAATTTATAGTCTTTACTACCTTATAAGGGTAGTTAATATTTAAGCGGCGGTATAAATACTTAAAAACATTTCTCTAAAATATCTTTAAGTATTTTAAATAAAGACCTTACTATAAAGAGATAGTGCGATAATACCGCACTGCTAAAAAGTCTCGCCCCGGCCTTAGTTAAGGGTTAGGACGCTAATTATCGTCTATATACTTATATCTTATATACCGATATATAAGTAGCCGGAGCGCTTATATCTTACATTTTATAATAAATCCTTTAAGTATTTAAGTTATTAATACCTTTTAAACGTTTTATATATAATACTTACTTTTTAAAGTGTTTGAAATTAATAATACCTTAAAAATATTCTAAGCCTTTATATAAATTTTTTTTTTAGTTCTTTTTTATAATATCTTTTTTTAAGGTATTGCTATATTATACCTCTTTAGTTATTTAATAAACTGCTTTCTTTTAATAAATTAATAGTAGCTCTATAATTATTTTCTTAAGCTTTAGTATCGTTACTAAGTTTAAGTATTATTATTTTTACTTATATTATACTAGTTATAATTATATTATTTTGAGTTTTTTAGGCGTTTTATTATAAATCGTTATTATATTAATAATTATACAAGACTTATTATTATTAGTATTCTTTATATACTTAATACCTTTAAGTATTACTATATTTTAATTATTTACGGATTTTCTTTTAAGTTTATCGTATATTAAACTAAGTAAAATATTTTAAGTATTTTCTTTAAACTTTAAAAGGCCTTAATTTTTGTTTATTATAAGATTGTATTTCTATAAAAAGAATAGTTTTAATATTATATTATAGCTAATAGCTAAGATATTAAAAGATTTTTAAAAGTTATAAACTCTATTTATAATTTCAAAATAATTAGTTTTATATTTTATCTTATAACTATTATACCTTAAAAGAAATATTTTTACTAAAAGCAGTATAAAAGGCTTTCTTTGTTTTATAATATTAAGATAAACGATTTGCTATTATAATAGAATTGTACTTACTTATTATACTATAATCTACTAATATGTTTAAGCGATATCCTCTTAATTTTAATAAAAAGATTATTTTTATACTTATAGAATTATTATTTAACACAAGTAAGTTTTTTATAGTAAGGAATAGCCTTATTATTTTAAGGCGTATTAGATTTCTACTTTATTTAATAACTTTTTAGGAGATTTGTATTCTTTTTATAAAATTAGTTTATTTAAGCTACTTATCTTATTAAATACTTAAGTAACTAAAACTTTAATAACTTTATAGCTTATCACTACTTTGTTATTAAAATAACTTTTTTTATTATAAGTAATATTGTTTTCTCTTTTTAAGTTATTATTTACTTTTTACTATTTCTTTAGCTAATTTTTAAGTATTTTATTTAAATTTTCTTTTACTTTAATAAGTATCTTTCAATTTTAATTTTATTATAAATATTATAATTTATCTTTCTATACTCGCTATATTAGCATATTATCTTTTATAGCTAACTTAAAAAATCTTATATTTTCCTTAAGCTTATTAGCTAACTTATTATTTGATTATTTAAAGTTATTTTTATTTTTATTTTAATTAGTAATATATATAAAAGGAGATATAATTTAGGTAAGGATATTTAATCTTTTAAGCTAGTCGTAAGTAATAAAGCGTATATTACTTATAACTAGTAATAAAGATAGCAAGAGCTATTTTTATTATTAAAAAAAGTAGTTTAGTAACCTTATAAGGTAAGCGGGGTATACGTTATAAATTAGTATATAAAAGTATTATAAAGTATATAAAAGGAAAGCCTTTTAATAGCCTGACAAAAGTATAAAAGGAGGTCCTTTTTCCTTTTTTCTTAAACTTCTTTTTCTTTTCTTTTCCTTAAGCTAGTTATAACTTAAGAAATCCGTATAATAAGATACCCTTACCTTTTTTAGTTTAGTAGTTTATACTAAGTCTTTTTCTCTTTTTTTATAATATAACGGGAGGGGTTGCCGTCGCACTAATAGATAAAAGTCTGCTAGTAATACCTAACGGTATTACTGCCCCTTATGCTAGCTTTATAAGGCAACCGCACTACTAGTCCTACGGGGCACCCCCCGCCTAGCTGCCAGCCACCTTATAACTATCCCCCCTTTATAGCAGCACGTCCTCGGGCTGCTAATTTAATTAACACGCTTTCTTCCGAGCGCTTGCCTATAGGCCCCGGTTCCTATAAGCAGGGATACCCTAGCTAACGCGGGCTCCTAAGGCCTAGCGCGCCGCGCCCTTCGGCTAGTTAATATAGTCACCCGTAGGCCTAGCTGCCCGACGTCTTAATGCGCCTTAGGTCTTATGCCCCGCTGCTGCCGCGCGCCCGTTACGTGCTTGCCTTGTTAGCTTAGCGTAGCCGAGCCGGTGCTATCCGTCGCCCGGTCTTAAATAGAGAGCTATAGTTAGGTGTTATAATTATAATATAATAAGAGGGGTTATCGTTATACTAATAGATAAAAGTCCGCTAGTAATACTTAATAGTATTACTGCTCTTTATACTAGCTTTATAAGGCAACCGCACTACTAGTCTTATAAGGCACCCCCCGCTTAGCTACTAGCCACCTTATATTTTTACTATAAATTATAAACTTAATAAATTACTTTAAGCTACTTATCTTAAGGAAAAATAAGTAGTTTAATTAAATAAAACTAGCTTATAATAGAAGTTATAACTTATAGCTTAAATAAAGATTACTTAGTATTTTATACTTCGTAAGTTTTTTAAGCTATTAAGGAACAAAGGTATTTATTATAATTATAGATATTAAATTATAAAAAATAAAAAAGGAAATATTTACTTTAACTATACTATAGCTTACTAATAAGCTAAAGTTTCGTTTAAAGTATTTTAAGCTTTCTTATCCCCTTATAAGCTTTATAAATAGCAGTTTTATTTTTAAGATTAAAGCTCTTAAACCTTATACTATAAAATTAGCTAAGCTATAAAAGTTTATTACTTCTCTTAAAGCTTATTTTTAGTTTTATCTTACTACGATAAATTAAGAAGTAGTAAAGGTTATATTTAAATTTAGTTGCTTATAAGGCTTAGTAGTAATATAGTTTAAACCGATTCTTAAAGACTATATAGATAGTAGTCTTAAAAATAGGAATTTTAAAATAAAGAACATTTTTAAGAATTTTAATTAAGGAGCAAATAGGTGCAGGGAAGGGCAAGCTTGTAGCCACGAGTAAGGGGATTATAGAGATGCAAAGAGTGTGCGAAAAGGTAAAGAAATAGGTGAGATATGTATGTGTAAGGTTGATGATCTATCTAAGGTAAAGGGGGGACCAAGGCTTCCTTATATAGACAATTCCTAAGCTATAAGTGACTTAAGTGATTTGGAAAAGAGCCCCCTGTCTAGCGTAATTATGCATAGTGGGCCAATAGCTGTTGTTAGGTTAATATTGTATTTATAAGCCTAGGGATTAATTCCGCAAGGAATACGAGGTAGCGCAGCGACTTAGCACGGATCATACATATAGTCTCCACAGACACCTCTTTCTAATCTGCTCATATCTTGCTTATGTATGGGTGAAATAATACAAAGAAATATATATAGTATGCAAAATTATATAGCGGATTCAATGTACATTTCAGCGGATTTATGTTGAGTGTTATATATGCTGTATTTAGCCCATAGGCTGCGGGAGAGTATATTTTACTCCCTTATAATTTTAATAACTTCGAAGAAGCTTTACGAAAAACGTTGAAAATTATAAATAAGTAATAATTAGTAAAGTATAAATTAAAAAGCTCTAAGTATGTAATATCTTTATAAACTTATATAGCTCGATTTTAATAGATAACATTTAGGCTAAAATTAAAAAAACAATACCCTTATAGCTAGCTACCCTTTATAAAAAGTTAAAAGAAGAGGTTAAAAACGAAAGTTACCGCTTAAATAAGCTTAAGATACTTTTAAACTATATTAATCTAGCGGTCTAGACAGATAATAAGTAATTTAAATGCTAGCAATAAAAGAAATACTGTTTAACTTTTAGTAAGGTTATTAAAAAAAAGTAAAAGCGAAATTAAAGTAACGTAATAAACTTAAATACCTTAAAGGCGAGCCCGCTAAAGCCCGCTAAAAACGCTATTTAATGCTTTAATTACTAGAAAAAAGGCTAAATTATAAAAGATTGTATTAAGAAGAGAAATTTCTTTTAAAGAAAAAATATGCTTATTTAAGAGAATAACGCCTTTTTAGCTTATAATCTAAAATATACTTAACTACTACCTTTTACTAGGGATAGTAAAATTAATATAAAGCTTATTATACTAACCCTTAGTTTATTTAAAACTAGTTTACTTATAAAAGGTCTTTATAAAAAAAAACTTATAATAAAGTAAAAAGGAAATAGCTTAAACGACTAATAAAGAAATACTTTTAAGACTAAGGATAATTATAAGTATAAAACTTCTTTAAAAACTATTAATAAAGACGATAAAAACATTCTTTATTTTAATACGAACATTATGCTTTTTAATATAAAAGATAATAATAACTATAATCTTAAAGACTTAAAATTTAATAAAATAAATAAAGAGCTTACTTATATAAAAAAAGATAAGGATAGGCCTTATACTCTTTTTATAAAGTATCTCGATATAGTAATTACTATTAAAGATAAGGCTTATAAATAGCTATTTTAAACTAAATACTATAACAATAACTACGTTATATATAAGTTAGATAAGTAAGGAAGGGGCTAGTTTCTTTAACTAAGAAAGACTTATAATAAACTTACTATTACGACTAAACAGCTTATAACTAATACTAAAGTTTTTATAAAAAACCTTAAAAAGAATATTGCTACGCCTTATAGCGTTAAGATAAGGGGATAAGACGTAGACTAATTACCGCTAGTTAAAGCTAGTATTATAAACTAATTACTACTAATTAAGCTAATATAATAAACTAATTACTATATATAAATATATATAAGGGTTTATAAATTATAAAAAGCTTATTCTTTCTTTAAAGCATAGCTAGTTCCTTTATACTTAGTCTTTTAAGCTAATTTTAAAGGTCTTTAATTATACTATCTTCTTATTTATTATTAATATATAGATAAACCGTAAATATCCTTATAAAATTACTTAATAAACTAAGTATAAGCCCGGTTAAAAATACTATAAACTATAATTAAGGAAATCCCTTAAAAATCCTTAAATATTTATTTAAAATCTTAATAAAGTTTAACTTATATCTTTAAAGGTGCTTTAATAGTTAAAAATAAGCAAAGCTATAATTAAGATATCCCGCGGAAATCCTTAAATATCCTTTAAAAATACTAGTAGAATCCGTTTAATAGTTTTTATAGTTTTTTTTTATAGTTAAAAATATTATAAACTATAGTTAGATAAGCTCTTAAGTATTTATAGTTCTATTTTAAAAACCCTAGCGGGGTTTAACTAGTAATGTTCGTTATATCTCTTTAAGCAAGCCTTTATAGCGCGTACTTTAAGCGTTTTTATCTCGGGGTTTTATAAGGCTCTTTAAGAGTAAAGTAAGGAGTTTAAGCGTAGTTATTTAGATTCTATAATAAATATTAAAGCCGGTAAAAAGGAACTTATATAAGAAAATACTAATAACCGGATTAAAATTAAGTAACTTTTACTTTTTAAGCAATTTTATAAAACGATTATTAAAAACTTTTAAGATAGTAACTTAGCTTTAATAAATAAAATTATAAAGCAAAAAGAATATTTTATATCTCTTTTTATATATATTATTAATTTGATTTAAGATAAGGACGATCTTAAGAAAAAAAACAATAAGCTAGCTAATAAGCTTAAGAAAAATATAAAATTCCTTAAATTAGCTATTAAAGATATGTTTAAATAATACATTAAGTATTTTTAAATTAATTATAATCTTTACAATAAGACTTATAATTAAAAAAAACTATACTAAAAGCAAAGAAATTCTTAAAAGATATACTTAAAAACTAGCTAAAAGCTAAGTAAGAAGAAATTAATAATTAAAAGTAATAAAAGAATTAATTATAATAAAGGTATTAATATTATTAGTAAAGTAAATAAAGACTATAAAACTAGTAAGGATTTAGTTTTTAAAGCTATTAAAAATCTTAGTTACTTAAAGAAACTAATTCTATAAAAAGAAGAAGGATTTATTTAGAAGTTAATAAATAAGATAAAAAACTAACGAGCTTAAGAATAATAAGGCTCTTTCTTAAGATAAAGAACTTACTTATATTAAATAAAAATTCTTAAAGTATAAAAATAACCTTTTTATTAAAGTTAAAAGGATATCGCTATAATATATTAGTAGATTGTAGGGCGATATGTAGCTATATTCTTCTTATAATAGGAAATCGTCTTAAATTACGTTATAAAAGAAAAAAAGAGCTTTATATACTACTTTTAGTAAAAGAGATACCCTTTAAGTATAATAATACTAAGATTATATATAAGACTAATCCTCTTATATATATAATTAGGATTTATAACTTTAAAGATTTTTTTAACGTCTTAGCTATTAGCTATAATATTATATTAAGACTATACTTTTTATAGAAATATAATCTAATAATAGATTAAGATAAAGGCCTTTTAAGGCTAAAATACGATACTTTAAGTATCCCTCTTTAAAGTTTAATAGAGAACGAACCCAGAATAAAACCCTTAAATAATTTAAATATAGCAATACCTTATAAAAATCGTAACTATATAAGAAATAGCAGCAATAATAATAATAAACCGGCCTATATAGCAATAAATATTATAATAATAAATATCGTAATAAAATATAATAAAACGACTAATACGATAAAGGATAGTACGATTATAATTAATATAAAATAAGTAAAAACGATGCTAAATCTTAGTAAAGATACTAAAAGCCTTAAAGATAATTATAAAGCTACTTATATTTAGTTAAGGAAAATCTATTAAATACTTTATAGAATATTAAGTAGTAATACTTAAAGAATAAAAATAAGATTAAGAAATAAAATAAGAGAAAAAAGACGAGATATTTTATATAAAAGCTCGTAGTATTTAAAAGGTACTATTAATTTAAAGCATCTCGAAAAGCGAGTATAGTATATAAGACGGCTAAAAGGTACTATTAATTTAAAACATCTTAAAGATCGTTATTTAAAAATACTTAAAAATATACTAAAAAGATATATTAAGATATTTACGCCGCCGCTTAAAGATAAGCTACTACTAAGACGTGGTTTAAATTACGAAAAAAGGTAAAAAAAAGCTTTAAGCTTAGATTTTATAAGATATATAACTTTAATAAGAAGTATTTAAAGTTGTTAAAAGAATATATTAATAAATACCTATAAAAATATATTAAAAAGTCTATATTAAAATATAAAGATTACTAAAAGTATTTAACGGAGGAGGCACTAAGGTATAAGAGGGTAAAAGTAGCGAGAAGAGTAAATTCGAATTTCTTAAAGGTTTAACTTTTAACTAAGAAGAAAAGAGGGAAAAAGAGTCTTTTATAGGTGTAAAAAGGTTTTAGCCGGATTATTATTATGCCGTTCCGGCGAATTATAGTTATTCCGGTCCCCCGGAATATTATTATTCCTCTCCGGGCTATAAAGTAAACTTTTCCGCTTATTTTTTATTAGTACTAAGTTTATATTTGTCTTTTATAAGTGTATAAGAAGCTATTAAACTCTAGTAGAATATGGCTTATATATTATATTAGCTAAGGTATCTTATAGGATTTAGTAAGATATTTATTTACTATAAAGATAAGCTAGTATTAGAATTCTTCTTTTTTACTGCCTCTTTTAAAAGTTATATTTATATATCTTTTATTATATATTAAAACTGGCCTTAATACTTTTAGTAAGATATAGTAAAATTTATAGATTATAATATAGCTTCCTTATATAATAAGAAAACCTTTAAAAAGACAAAAACCTATTATTATTTTATAAAACCTTAGTAAAAAGAAAAAAGTATTTATATAGGAAAAACTTCTTATATATATATAAAAGAAAAAACCTGTTTGTAGTAAAACCTTTTATAAAAGAAAAAGACTATAGTTATATAGTTATAAAAAGAATAAGAACCTTTTATAATAAACAAAAAAGTATTTTATAATATAAAAACCTTTTATATATAAGGAAAAGTATTTATAATAAAGGAAAAGCTTAGAGAGTACTAAGAAAGCTAAAAAACCTCTTATAATAAGAACTAAAGTATTTTTATAATAATAAAGCTTAATGTATTATTTATTAATTATAAAGCTTTATCTATATTTATTATTAATATTATAATTAAGTTCTTACATAGTATATTTTTAAGATTTATTATAATATATTTATACCTCTTTTATAGTTATTGCTTATTTATTCGATTTTATAAAGAAACGACTTAATATATAAATACTATTTTATATACTACCTTTAGAAAAAAAATAGTAAAGAAGAAATAAGCTATTAAGGCTTTTATTATACTTTCTTATATATATTTAATACTCTTTTCTTATTTCTAGAAAAATATTAATATACTCTTGTTTAATATATCTTTTTAATTTTTAAATTACGTATAAAGCCTTTTAAATTTCTTTAAAATATGTTTAAAAGCAAAGTATAACTTATAGATTAAAATCCTAATGTTTATAAAGTTCTTATAATTATAACTTATTTATAGGATCCTTTACTTTTTATTATTTATTATATATTTATTTCTATTTATAAAAAGCAAAGTAATTTATTAAAAGAGCTTAAGCTAGTGTTTCTATAGTATATAGCTAAAGTAAAAGATATAGTTATAAATATTTCCTAATAAGTCTTATTAATATCTTTATAGTATATTATAATAACCACCTATATATTATACTTTATTAAAGTAAAAGTATATATTTTAAGTATATTTATAAAATAATCTTATTATAAATAATTTATTATATAAGTAAAGTTATAGAAAGAGAATGTATATAGATTAAAAGTATTTCTCTTCTTTCTTATAGCTTCTTTAAAAGAGTATTATAGATATAAAAGTATAGTATATAAAGGGCATATTATATTTTAGCCTCTTTAAAAGAGTATTTTATAGTATATATAAAAGAGTAAAAAGAATAAGTAATTGTCTTCTTTTTATAGCCTCTTTAAAAGGTTATCTTTATAGTTTATATAAGAGACTATTATTATAGTCTTTTTATTAAAAGACTTTACTTATTTATTATTATATATAGTTATATTATAATTTTAAAAAAGGTTATATTATTTATATATAGTAAGTTAAAGTTCTACTATTTATATAGTACTTATATATTTATTTATCTATAGCTAACTTATTATATTTATAAAAAGGTTATAAATATATAGTAGTATAATAATATTGTAGTATAGTTATAATAATACTTAAAATATATAGTACTATTTTATAAAAGTAGTTTTAAAGCTTAAAAGCTAAAAGTATATTTTGTAATTATAGTTATATACTTATAGTAAGATTTAATTAATAGTATTATTTTAAATTTAGTATATTAATACTCTGTTTATTTTATAGTTATATTATTACTTTATATAATAATAACTTTTAGTACTTTTCTTCTATAGTTATTATAGTATCTTATATTACGTTTTATAGTTTATATTTTCATTTTATACTTAGTTTATTTTATAGTAGTACTTTATATTTAAAGTTATTTTATCGTTTTAATATTATATAATATATTAATACTTTATAGTATATTATTTATGTAGTTATAATAATATTTTATACTACGTTTTATAGTTTATATTAATATTTTATACTTAGTTTTACTTATAGTAGTACTTTATATTTTAAATTATTTTTTATTTATAGTATTACTTTATTAGATAATTTAAAATATATTTATTTTATAGTTATCATAATACCTTATAATATATTTATATTATAGTTTATATATAGTATTTTATATTAGTATTTTAAGTAAGTTTATTTTATCGTTATAATAGGAATTTAAATCTTATAAAGCCTTTTTATATAATATAGTACCTTTTTATAAAATAGTACTTATATTAAAGTTATAGTATAATCTATTAATTATATATTTAAGTATAATACTAAAAAGTATATAGATAATAATATTTATATCTTATAGTTTTATATATACCCCTTTTATATATTAAAAGTATAAAGTTATATTTTTATTCTATAGTATATAAAAAGTATAATATATTTATAGTTATAGTTATATTATAAATATATTTATATATATTTTACTTATTCTTATATCTGTATTATTATTATACTATTTATTATAGTATATATATTATATTTATATATTATACCTATATTTTAGTTATATTCTATTTATACTATAGTTATACTATATATATATATTTCTATTTATATTTAATATTTTTACTTACATTTATATGATTATTTTTATTACATTTCTATTTATATAGCTAAAAGTGCTTTATATAAGTATACTCATATTATAAAAAAGTATAGTTATATTATATTAAATTTATATTATATTATTATTATATTTATATTATATATAAAGCTCAAACGCTTTAAGTATAAAAGAATTGTTTTATAAATCATATTTCTATAAAGGATATAAGGATATTTAAAGTATATTTCTATATAAATAAAAAGTTTATTTATACATTCTTATAAAATGTATAGGATTTTATCCGATTTATAATTATTAGCGGAGAGATATAGCGGATAATAACCCTTTTTGTTTTATTTGCTTTTTTATATTTATTTATAGAAGCAGTATATATACTTATAGGGTATATATATTTATCGAGGGTTTAATATAGCTATATAAAAGCCGGGCTTAAAACTACTAAGAGTATAAGACGGAGGAGGTACTAAGGTTTAAAAGGGTAAAGGTAGCGAAAAAAGCAAAGTCGAATTTCTTAAAGGTCTGAGTTTTAGCTTAGAAGAAGAGAGGAAAAGAGAGTCTTTTATAGGCGTAAAGAGGTGTTAGCCGGATTATTACTATTTCTCTTCAGGCTGCGAAGTAAACTTTTCCTCTTATTCTTTATTAGTACTAAGTTTATATTCGTCTTCTATTAGCGTATAAAAAGCAATTAAATTCTAGTAGAATGTTGCCTATATAAAACCTAAGCTAGGATATATTATAAGATTTAGCAAAATATATTTTTACTATTAAAATAAGCTAATATTAAGATTTACTCCTTCACTTACTTTTATACTATTTACTCTAAAAAATAGTAAAAATAAAGAAAAACCTTAACTTTATATTAATTTTAAAAAGATAAATAATAATATAATTAAGGACTAGACTCTATTACCTCTTATAAGCAAAATAAGAGATAGATAAGCTAATAAGTAGTAGTATATAAAAGTCGACTTTAAATTTACTTATAGGTAAATACGTATTAAAAAAGGAGACGAATTTAAAATAGCCTGTAAAACGCGATGTAGACTATATAAACTTTCAGTTATGCCTTTAAGACTAACTAATATACCGGCAACCTTTTAAAAGAAAATTAATAGTATATTAACTCTTTATTTAAACTGTTTTTATATGACATATGTAGATAATATTATTATATACTTTAATACGCTAAAGCAATACTAGAAAAAAGTTAATATAATGCTAAAAGCGTTAAGAAAAGCTAGCTTATACAATTTACCGGAGAAATATAACTTTTATATATTAAAAGTAGAGTTCTCAAGGTATATAATTAATCCTTTTTATATATAAATAGACCCTTAAAAGATTTTAATAATTTAAGATTAGCTAATTCTTATAAATATTAAGAAAATCTAAAGCTTTATAGGATATGTAAATTATTATAGGAAGTTTGTATCGGACTTTTTTAAGATAATTATACCGATTTTATAAATATTTAAAAAAGGTAAAACGGACCTTTTTAAGTAGAACTTAAAAGTAAATAAAGCCTTTAAAAAATAAAAGGATTACTTATTAAAGAACTTATATTAAATACTTATAATACAAAGAAGCTGTTAAAGTTAAAAACAGATACTTTTAATTTTATATTAAGCGGATAGTTAAGCTAGCGATAAAAACAATATTTTGAAACTTATAGCGTTTTATTTAAAGAAGCTAGTAAGTATAGATATTTATTACCTTATCTACGATAATAAAGGAGTAAATAGGTGTAAAAAAAGCAAGTAAGTAGCTATAAGTAAGAGAATTATAAAGATATAAAAAGTATATAAAAAAGTAAAAAAATAGATAAAATATATATCTATAAGGTTAATAATCTGTTTAAAGCAAAGAAGGGACTAAGGCCTCCTTATATAAACAATTCCTAGGCTATAAGTACGACGCCTTATAGTATAAGAATAAGAGGATAAGGTATAGCTTAATTACCGCTAGTTAAAGCCGGTACTATAAACTAATTACTACTAGTCGGGGCTAGTATTATAAACTAATTACTGCCGGTTAAGCCGGTATAATAAACTAATTCCTATCTAAAAATAGATATAAAGGTTTATAAATAGTAAAAAGCTTATTTTTTCTTTAAAGTATAGCTATCTACTTTATACTTCGTCTTTTAAGCTAATCTTAAATATCTTAAACTATATTATCTTACTATTTATCGTAAATATATAAATAAACTGTAGATATCCTTATAAAATTACTTAATAAACTAAATATAAGCTTAATTAGAAATATTATTAACTAAAGTTAAGGAAATCCTTTAAATATCTTTTAATATCCTTTAAAAGTCGCGGTAAAGTTTATCTTATATTTTCCGGGGTATATCCTTAGTTAAATATAAGCTAAACTATAGTTAAGATATTCTATTAAAATCTTTAAATATCCTTTAAAAATACTAAGGGAATCCGTTTAATAGCTTTTATAGTGTTTTTTATAGTTAAAAATATTATAAACTATAGTTAATAAAGCTCTTAAGTATTTATAGTTATATCTTAAAAACCTTAGCGGGGTTTAATTAGTAATTCTTATCGCGTTTTCTTAAGTAAGCCTTTATAGTATATACTTTAAGCGTTCCTGCCGCGGGGTTTTATAAAGCTTCTTAAAGGTAAAGTAAAAAGTCTAAGTATAGCTATTTAAATTTTATAATAACTCTTTTAAGTAAAAAAGAAAAGCTAACGTCCTTATTAGTTTAAAGTAAAAATAAATTAAAAAGGGCGCTAAGTAATAGCTTCGTTATAGCGTTGTTTACGCCGTATTAATAGTATACTGTCCTTCCTTTCTTTTATAGTTTTTTCGGCTTATCCGGCTAATAGCGAGTAAGTAGCTTAAGATAATAAGTAGGCGGCTTTATTATAAATCTTAACTACTTATTTAGTTATATATATTTAACTTATTAAGGCGATTAGTATATATAGTTAAAATTAATAATAAGGTTTTAAACTTTCTTTTAAGTATATATTTAAGTATTTATTAAATAGAAAGGAGTCTTTACGCCAGGGGATATTTTTTCTTTACGGCGGGATATATTATAAGAGATTAGTTTATTTAAGCCTTATATTATATTATTATCCTACTTACTATTTATATTATTTTTAATCTCTTACTATATTCTCCGTATTACTTATTTGCTTTATAAGCCGCTTATATACAAGATATTGTTTCTTACTTACTATAGCTATTATAGCTATCCCCCGCTTTTTATTACTAGACTTTTTAACTTATTATCCTTTCTATATAGCGCTACTACTTACGCCTTTCTACTAACTAACATATATCTAGCTACTAAGAAAGTATTAAAGTAAAGTAAAGTTATTCCGCTAATAGTAATAAGAATAATTAATACTAAGGTATGAAATATTTATATTCCCGCTTAAAAGCGGGTAATAAGGTCCTAAATAGCTTAAATGCTTAATTTTATACTTTAAAGGTTTTAAACGTATTTAATAGTCTTAAAGAACCTCTTTATAAAAAAGGCTTTAAAGGTAAAAATATAAAGCGCGTAGTTAGTCTAGCTTATAAAGTAAACATTAAACCTTAAGAACTTTATCGCTTAAGATAAAGTTAAGTCGTTCTTAAATTCCTCGCGGGCCTATAAGTAAAACTTCGTATAGTTTATAGCTAAGCAAAAACTCTTAATTATTATAATCTTATTACCGAAATATAGTCCCGTAAAGCTAATCTTATTAAGGATTATATTAATTACTATTAATAGCTTTTATAAAATTAAGCGGCGGAATATATTGCGAGCTTAGTTATTACTTTTTACTTTAGTTAAAAAAGAGCGGCGGATAAACTATAATAAAGCGCTTATATACTTTTATATAGCTAGGCTAAGCATTATAGCTAAAAGAAAAAGCATATACTAAGCGGGACTTAAAAGGTCTTTAAAGCTTATATCGGCTATAAGCTAAGAGGGGGATTTTATTATACGGGCTAAACTATATATAAAGCGAGATAAAGTTTTTATTATAGTAGCTTTAAATATTATTATAAACCCGGCTAAAAACTAGTTAAGCTAGGCCTAAAATATATAGTTTAAGATAGTATAAATATTGTTTTAATCGTTTAGCTAAAGCGGGTTTTTACTAGCTATAATAGCTACTATAAATCTTAAGATTATAATAAGGTTAGCTTACTTTAAAGTATTAAGTATTAGCTAGTTATTCTACTAGTAAGAGTTTCTAGCTATACCTTAAAAAATATATAAGTAGCGGGGGCTCTTAAGCTATAAGAGCTAAGTAAAAAGTATAGCTAAGTTATTATAAAAGCAGCTATTTACACTATATAGTAATATAAAGCTAAGGGGTAAGTCGTTAAAGTTAGGCATTTAAAAAAGGTAATATAAGCTATTATTTATAGTACTATAATCTAGGTTAATACTACGGAGAAATAAAGCGATAATACCGCACTACTAAAAGGTCTCGCCCCGGCCTTAGTTCGGGGTTAAGACGCTAATTATCGTCTATATGCTTATATTTTATATACTAATATATAAGTAGCCGGAGCGCTTATATCTTACATTCCGTAATAATTGCCGCCTCGAAAAAAAAGACGATAACGTCCTCGTTATCTATAAGACGGGACCTCCCCGGTTTATTAAGCCGGTGGCTAAAAGCTACGCACGCTTATATTATTACGCGCGCCCGGGGGGAGCCTTATTTTCGTACGGACTTATAGGTCTACTTTCTTGCGCGGAGATCGAACCTACGCTAAAGGAATTGCTACTATTTGCTATAGAGAAGAAAAGCGATAATACCGCACTGCTAAAAGGTCTCGCCCTCGCCTTAGTTAAAGGTCGGGACGCTAATTATCGTCTATATACTTATATCTTATATACCGATATATAAGTGGCCGGAGCGCTTATATCTTACGTTTTATAATAGTTAAGCTTATTAATTTAAGCGCGGTTATAAAAAGCGGCGTAAGTTTATATAAAGGCTTAAACTTAAAGGTTTTAGCTCTTACTAAAAGACTTAAGGCTACGGAGTATAGCCGCCTTATTATTATATAGCTTAAGCGCTTATTTATATTCTTTATATTAAAAGCGTAGGTGCTTATATAAAAGTAAGCTAAAAAAGTAATTATAAAATAGCTAGTCTTAGCTATAAAAGACGTTAAATAATAAAAAGACTTAAAATAAAAGTATAACGATTGTAAACGTAAGGTAAAAGTAGCTATATATATAAAAGTAAGTAAGGTATAGTAGGCTAAGGCCGGCAGTTAAAGGAAGTATAGTTATAAAAAAAGGGGAAAAAAAAAGAGGTTAAGTAATAAAGAGAATTTAAATAAGTATACTATAAAGCTTAAAAGGCCTTATTACTTAAAGTAAGCAGCGGCGTATTATTATTAAAATAACTAATTACTTTAAGTATAGTAAAACTTAGTTTTTTATAGCTTATAGTAGCCTTTAAGTTTAATACCTAGGCTTAACTACTTAAATCTCTTAGTTAAAGAGTTTTATATTAAGTTATAAAGGCTGCTTATTATACTTTTATTTTAACTACTTTAGTAGCTAACCTTTTTATATTATAAGAAACTTCTTTTATAGCTTTTTACCGTCTTTTTTTATTATATTACTTTATAAGATTTATTTAACTTTTTATTCTTTTAAGTAAAGCGTCGTTTTATCTTAAACTAGCTTTAAGTATATAGCTAGCTCGTTTTTTAAGCGTAGTTATACTACTAAAACAACTAAATAAATATTAAAAGATCTTTTTATATTTAATTAATATATAAGCTATCTTACTTTAATAATAACTTTAAACAGCTTAGTACGTTTCTTTTAAAGTTTCGTCGGTTTACTATCTATAATACAATAGCCTTTACTAAGCTATAGCTAAGCTTAATTGCTAAGATTAACTTTTAATAAGCGGTATTTTTTATTATATTTATCTTTTAAATCGGCTTAAGCGTAAGTAATAGCTAACTTAGTTTATTTTTATAAGACCTCTTAGTTTTATAAATATAAGTAGTCGATAAAGAACTAAAGCTTGTTATTTCTTTTTATTCTTATAATAAGCTCGCTTAAAGCTATATAAATTACTAATAAAAAGGAATTATTAAGGCTAAATTAAAAAGCTATTAATATATTAGTTTAGTATAAGTCTATAAAATTTATAGTAAAAGATTCCAGCGCGATTTATATAGTTTAATTTCGCCTTTATTATAAGCTATTAGTTTAAAAGTACTAAGCGGTAAATATAAAAAGCTTCGATTTAAAGGCTTACTATAAAGTCTATTTAAACGCTAAAGTAAACTTTACGTTAAGGTTAAAGATTATTCCTTTAAACATCCTTTAATTAGCGTAAAGTAGCTTAGTAGATAATGCTTATACTTAGTCTTTTACTATAAACTAATCGTTACTTAAGATAAGAAGATATATCTTTAAGTATTTATTAATTATATTTAATTAAGTATTTAAGAAGTTCTTTATAAGACCTTTTTATAGGGATTATTTAGCTTAAACTACTAAGAGTTTAATAATAAATTTTATTGCTATTATATAGTAAAAACTTAATAAGCTTTAAATTAAGATAAGCTACTTAAGCGTTTTACTTTAATTAGCTTAATTATAGTAATAAGCGTTATAGCTATTTATAACTTTATTTATATATTTACTAACTTATAAGATTAAGAAGCTTTTAAAAAGATCTTACTATATATTCGTGCGGCTAGTATAAAAATATTAAGTATAAGCGTCTTTAATAAATTCTTTACTATAAGTCTTAAGAATATATAGTTTTTCGCGTTTATTATTCTCTTTTAAGTATAATAACCTTAATAACTAAAGGAATAAAAGATTTAAAACCCTATTTATATTGCTAAGTTATAAAATAATCTTTACTTACTATATATAGTCTATATATTTATTAATTATGTTTTAGCGGAGTGGAAGTTTAATTAACACTTTTATATAAAAGAATATATAGTTTATCGCCTTATGTTCCTAAATATATTTTAATTCCTTTTCTTAGTTTAAGGATATTAGCTTATTATCTTCGTATAATAAACGTAAAAAAGCGTTTAGTATAACGTTTTTAATACTTAAGATATAGTATACTTTTAGCGGGAATTAGCTTAAGTATTAAGGGGCGAAGACTAGCTTATTATTAAATTTTATATTAATAAAGAATAAGGACTTTTAGTATATAATTTTATAGGTGCTTATATTATTAGTAAAAACGACTACTTACAGTGTTTTTACGGATAGTACTATAGTATATAGCTTACGGACCGCCTATATTAAACCGGCTACTTTAAGCTTTATAAGCGAATATTTAGGTTCTCTACCTTAAAAGGCGCGGCTTAAGTAAATAATAAGCTAAACCTTAGTCTATGCCGGTTAAGTCTTTTTATCTTATTTTATACTTTCTTTTAAGTAAAAAGCTTTAGCCGCTGCTTTATATGTTTTAGATATATCGATTTAAATAAATAGTTATTAAGCGGGGTTAAAGTAGTAAATTGTTTTAAGCTAAGTAAGCTTTTTAGATAAATTCGTAAAGGCTTTTCTCTCTTTTAAAGGTAGCTAAAAAGCGGCTTTCGCGGTATATAATGCCCGTTTCTAGCCCCTTAAGGGGACTTCTTTTTCTTATTTTATTTAAAGTAGCTCCGTTTTATATTTTTATAAGACGTTACTTTCTTAGGGAAATATAAGACTCTATAATATTGCTACTTTATAAAGCCGATTTATTTCTTAAGCTATTAAAAGTTCTTTAAAAACTTAATATTCTTTTAAGCTTATACGCGTTTATCTATATTTATTAAGCTAATAGTATTTACCTTTAATCCGAGGAGTTATATAAATAAGTATACTAAAAAGGACTTTAGTTTAGATAAGGTAAAATTATAGTTATAAAAGGCGTAAAATACCGCCTTTAAGTATTAAAAGTATTTTTAGCCGTATTAAAGTAAATAATAATATTATTAATATAGGCCGCTATATATCCTTAATATCTACGAAGGATATTATCGATAAATCGTTAAACGTATACTAAGGAGATCTTAAAGCTTATAAGCGTTATAAGTAATCTTTTTAGCCCGCGATAGCTTATAACTATAAATCTTTATTAAAAGTCTTAGTAAACTAAAAACTAGTAAAAAAACGACTATATATCTACTATACTAATAAACTTCTTTCCTTTAAGGCGTTTAAATATATTACTTTAAAGTGGTATTAAGTAAGCGTTTAAGGTAATAATAGCGTTAATCCCTTATAAATCTATAACTAATTATTCTTTTTGCTTTTTATTTATTGTTTTATATATTATAAATACTAGCGCGGCGAATAAAGTTAGCTTATAGACCCGCTTTAATTACCTTTACTTAATTAAATAGCTAAATACTATATTTATTACTTTCTTATTCTTATTGCTTAATAAATATAATTTTAATTTAACTTATTAATATTATTATTCTTTTACTAAGGGAATACGTATATATTCCCTTAATCGTTTATTTATATTACTCCTTTATTTTTTTAAAAGCAAGGAAATAACTTAAGGATATTTAAAACCTTTAATATATATTCTAAGTCTTTAGCGTAAGTCCGGACGCCTTTATTAATAGTAAGTTTAGGTAAGTCCTTAGTTTTATTAATTTTAAGCCTATAGTTTACTATAAGATCCTTTTATAAGAAGTCTTTAAAGGGGTTTATTTTATCTAGGTTTTCTATAAAGACTTTTACTAAAAGAATAGTAATATCGACCTTTTTTTATAGCTAAAACTATATATTAAGGTCTATTATTATCCTTACCTTTTAACCTTCGCGGATTATTAGTAGTTCTTTAAAGCGGTTTATTGCTATAAAGCTCTTATAATCTTATATTATTATTTAAGCGAGCTTAAGGTTATTTAAGAAAAATATTCTATCCCGCTTAAACGGTAATACTTAAATCTATATAAGTAAGGCGTAGCTAAAACTAGCTAGACATATTATAGTAGTTAAGTAAATTACGTATCTAGATATTGCTAGTATTAGCCGGATTATCCTAACTTCGGCTTTAATCCCTTTATAAGCTAAGATTTATAAGACTAACGTAAAGTTAATAAAGTCCCTTAAATAAAAAACTAAAAGGCCTTAGCTTAGTAATATATTAGCCGCTAAGCGCTTTATTATTTAAGCGCTAATCTTGATTTTTGCGACTATAAGGCTACTATTTAGCCTTCTTAGTATATATAAGGTAAATTCTACTTATTTAATAGTAGCTATTTTTCTTACTTCTTAAATAAGAATTCGTTAAAAGAAGTTTATAATTATGTTTTAAAAAGTCTTTACTAAGTCGGCTTAAATAAAGCTTTAGTTTACCTTAGTATCTATATAAGCTTTAATACCTATCTTAAGCCTTGCTTTTCTATAAACTAATAAGTATATATATAAGTAGGTTTTAATAGTATTGCGGAACCCTTAGTATCTCTTATATACTAAGTAGTAAGGCGTAATTTATCTAATTTAAATATACTAGCCGGAAAGGGAGAAGAAGACTTAGTGCTAACTACTAAACTAAATAAGGTAAAGGTATCTTATTATACGGATTTCTTAAGTTAAAACTAGCTAAAGAAGAAGAAAAAAGAAATAAAAAGGAGTTAAAGGAAAGAGGAGGAAGGACCTTCTTTTATACCTTTTTAAGGCTACTAAAAGGCTTTCCTTTTATATACTTTAATATACTTTTATATGCTAATCTATAACTTATACCTCGTATAACTTATAGGGTTACTAAACTACTTTTTAGGCTAATAAAAATAGCTTACGCTATCTTTATTATTAGTTATAAGTAATATACACTTTATTACTTATAACTAGCTTATAAAACTAAATATCCTTATCTTAAAACCTTTTATAAGATTTTATTCTTTTTTAAAAAGAGGCCTCTTACCTTAGCTTTATATAAGGTATTAGTTAATTATATAAGGCATCGGTCGATCTATTTAATACTAATCTTATTATTAGCCGAGGCTAACCTAAGCCGAATATAGGCGTATCTAACTTATACCGCTTATAGCCGATATTAGCCGTCTTTAACTATTAAGCTATATCGTTTCTCCTTATAACTACTAGTATCTACTTTAATAGTTATAACCTATAACTAGCGGTATTTACTTAACTAATCACTCCTTTATATTTAGCGGTATTTACTTTACTAGATATTAATACTTTTAGTACTTAGTATTATTAATAGAATAAGGTTTCCGTTATATATTCCCCTCTTTAAGGTCTTTTTAAACCTAGAAAGATAAACTTTCCTTTCTTATAAGTTATTCTTAACCTTTAAAAAGCTACTTAAAATATTTAAAGAAATCCTAGTTTAAAGAGAGTAACCGTAGGAATTCTTTAAAGAAAATCCTAATCTTTTATCTTTATAGATATTCTTTTAAGAAAATTCTTATTTAAATTTCCTTTTACTTTTACTATCTAAGATAGTAAAGAAATCGTAGCTTAAAGAAGCTAATACTTCCTCTTAAGGGTTTTATCGATAAAAGTCCTTAACCTTTCTTAAAGCATTCCTTAAGTGCTTTATAAGTTTTTAGGTATTATTTAAACTAAGATAGTCCTTTTAATTTATTAAATAAAAGTATTCTTAATTTTCTATCTTTTTAGCGAGTATAGCTTTTACTATATATTCGCTCTATTTAACTCTTTTTAAGTCTAACTCTTTAGCTACCTTAGCTTCTTATAAAGTCGGTTTTAATAGAGATATATAAAAAAAGGGCATATAAGTAAACTAATTAGAAGTTCTAACTTATAATTAACCTTTTTTACTTTCTCTATAACTTTAAAAGGTCTTATCTTCTTATAATTTAAAGACTTATTAGGTTTATTAATCTTAAGATTCCTCGTTAAAAGATATGCTTTATCGCCTTTAGATAAAGAAGGTTTTAAAGACTATCTTTTATCGTAATAATACGATATCTTCTTAGCAATAGATTTTAATTCTAATTTTATAAATCCGTATAAGCTTATTAACTACTCGAAGTTTAATATAGCTTTTTCGGCTATAACTCCTTTAAGTAAAGAAGACCTATAAGCTTAAAGGGTAAAGCTATAATTCGCGAATACTAAAGTATTCTTAATAGGCTTAAAATAAAAGGTATTATACGCTAACTATACTATAAGCAATTTAGAAAGCTAATTATCCTACTAATAATTTATATAGCTTTTAAGGTATTGCTTAAGCGTTTAATTTAATCGTTTTATTATTCTGTTTATAATAAGGTAAAAAGCAGTAGATAATTTATGCTTTATACTTAAGGCTTACGTTAAACCTTACTAGAAATTCGAAATAAAATTCTAATCTCTATCCGGAATAATCGAACTTAGAAGTCCTTAATTAGTTATAATATATCTTATAAAAGTATAAGATAACCTTTTTACGTTTATAGCTTTATATATTAAAATCAAATAGCTATATTTCGTAAGACGATTAACTATAACTAAAATAAGATCGTATTTTATACTAGTTATAGGATTTATAGACTTTAGTAATTTTATAATAAAGTCTAAAGCTATAAAGTCTTAAGGTCTTAAAGGAGCTTTTAAAGGAATTAAGTTCCCGTAAGGCTTATATTATATAGCCTTACTTTTATTATATACTTTATATAAGTTAATAACTCCTTAGAATTTCTTATAAAGGCTATAGGTATTAAAATACTTTTTAATCTTATTATATATTTTCGTAATACCTTAATGTTTATATAAAAGGTATAAATAAAAATCCGTTATGACTATTTTCTTAGTCTTTAGGGTAAGGAATAGCTTATTTCTAAAAAACGCTATTTTTCCCTCTTACTTAAGATTCTTATATCTTTTATTACCTAAGTTCTTATAAGAATTCTTAAGTAATTTTAAAGTAATAAGATCGCTTTATATATTAAATAGTATATATAACGTCTTTAACTTTAAATTACTATTAATATTTAGAAATAATAAGATCTCTTTATAAAGCTCTTTTTTATCGTTAAGGTCCGGTTATTAGCTAATTATATTAGCTTAGTTATTCTTAGAACCTTTCTTATAAATAATCTTATAGTTAAATTCTAAAAGGAGTTTAGCTTATCTTATTTACCTAGCATTTTACTGCTATATTATAGCAAAATAACTAATATTCCTATAATTAGTATAAACCTTAAGTTTATATTTGTTCCTTAAAATATAATTCTTTTAATATATATATAATAGCTAAGAATTCTTTATCGTAAATTAAGTAAGAAATCTCTATACTTACTAGCTTCTTTACGTAAAACGCTATAGGTTTAAGAATATTGTTTTTATCGCGCTAGCTTAACTACGCGCTTAATATAAAATTAAAAGCATCTATTTTAACTTTAATAGCTTCTCTAAATTATAAGTATTTAATATAGGTTCTTTAATAAGTAATCCTTTAATCTTTTTAAAAGCTTCGTTTACTTTTAAGTTCTACTTAAAAGGGTCTATTTTAGCTTTCTTTAATACTAATAATATCGGTATAAGTATCCTAAAAAAGTCCGATATAAACTTCTTAAAATAATTTATATATCCTATAAAGCTTTAAATTTCCTTAATATTTATAAGAATTGGCTTACTTTTAATTATAGAAATCCTTTAAAGGTCTATGCTTATATAAAAAGGAGTAATTATATACCTTAAAAATTCTTCTTCTTATATATAAAAGCTATATTTCTTTAGTAAGATATATAAGCTAGCTTTTCTTAACGCTTTTAGCACTATATCGACTTCTTTATAGTGTTGCTTTAGCGTATTAAAGCATATAATAATATTATTTAGATAAGCCGTATAAAATCAGTTTAAATAAGGATTTAATATACTATTAATTCTCTTTTAAAAGGTTGCCGGTATATTAGTTAATCTTTAAGGCATAACTAAAAATTCTTAAAGTCCGTATTGCGTTTTAAAGGCTATTTTAAATTCGTCTCCTTCTTAAATATATATTTAACTATAAGTAGATTTAAGGTTAACCTTAGTATACTACTACTTATTAGCTAATCTATCTCTTATTTCGCTTATAAGAAGTAATAGAGTTTAGTCCTTTATTATATTGTTATTAATCTCTCTAAAATCGATATAAAGTCGAGTTTTTTCTTTATCTTTACTATTCTTTAAGGTAAATAGTATAAGAGCTCTATATTTTAATTTAGACTTTTTAATATAACCTTTTTATAGGTTTTTATCGATATATTCTTTTAATAACTTTAAATACTTCTTATTTAAGTTATATATCTTATAAAATCTTAGCTTAAAGCTTTTTTTTTAACTTAATTTCGTAATCTTAACTACCTTATAGCGGTAATTTATCTTTAAGTAGCGGGGTAAATATATCGAAATATCTCTTTTATATATTTCTAAGTATCTTTCGATAACGATCCTTATAGTATTTTAAGTTAATAGTACCTTCCGAACGTCTTATATATTGCGTTCGCTCTTTTAGGTGTTTTAAGCTAATAGTACTTTCCGAATACTATAAGCTATTCTTATATATCTTATTCTTAATCGTTTTCTTATTCCGTTTCTTCTTAATCTTATCTTTTTACTTAAGGTATTACTACTTAATATCCTTTAAGGTATTTAATAGATTTTCTTTTAATAAATTATAAGTAGCTTTATAATTATCTCCTAAGCTTTTAATTTCTTTTTTAAGCTTCGGCGGTATTTTCGCTTATATTATACTAGTCGTAATTGCTTTATCTTTTATTATACTAATTATCTTATCGTCTTTTGTTATAATATTTATTAATACGATATTTATATCTATATAAGAAGCTTTATTATCTTTATTATTGCTGTTCCTTATATAGTTATTATTAAGTCTTGCTATATTTAAATTATTCGAGGGTTTAGTTTTAAGGTCGTGCTTTATTAAACTATAAAGAGGAATATCTAAGGTATTGTCTTTAAACCTTTAAAGGCCTTTATCTTAATTTATTATAAGATTATATTTCTATAAAAAGGGTAGTCTTAATATAATATTATAGCTAATAGCTAAGATATTAAAGGAGTCTTAAAAGTTATAAATCCTAATTATATATTTAAAAGGATTAGTCTTTAGTATAATCTTACTATTATTATACTTAAAAGGTAATTCTTTTGCTAAAAGGAGTATATAAGGCTTGTCTTTTCTTTTATAATGTTATTTTAAACGATTTACCGTTATAAGGGAAATATAGCTACTTATCGCACCGCAATCTACTAATACGTTAAGGCGATATCCTCTTACATCTAATAAAAAAGTAATTTTTATACTTCGGGAATTATTATTTAACGTAAGTAAGTTCTTTTTACTAAGAAATAGCCTTATTATTCTTAAGCTCGTTAGTTTTTTACCTCGTTTACCGACTTCTTAGTAAATCTTAATTCTTTTTACGGAACTAGTTTATTTAAGTTATTAAGCTTCTTAATAGCTTTAAAAACTAGATCCTTAATAATAGCACAATCTTCTATTATAGTATTATTAATAAAAACTCCTTTAGTATAAATTATCTTATTATATCGTTTAAGGTTATTATGCTCGTTTTACTACGTTTTTAGCTAGTTCTTAAGCATATCTTTTACGAATCTCTTTACTTTTAAAAGTATATCTAAATTATAATTCTTCTTATAAAGATTATAATTAGTCTTAAAATACTCGCTATATCGTTTAAACGTATTTTTTAATAGCTAAGTTAAGGAATTCTATATTTTCTATAAGCTTATCGTCTAGCTTATTATTCTTTTTCTTAAGATCGTCTTTACCTTTATTTAGATTAATTATATACGTAAAAAGAGATATATAATCTTCTTTTAGCTTAATTATCTTATTTATTAAAGCTAAGTTACTATCTTAAAGGTTTTTAATAGTTATTTCGTTATACTGCTTAAAGAGTAAAAGTTATTTAATTTTAACCCGGTTATTAGTATTTTCTTATATAGGTTCCTTTTTATCGACTTCGATATCCTTTTTAAGGTTCTTTATAAAAACCTTAGTATTAGTAGTAAGT
Source organism: Ophiocordyceps robertsii (assembly GCA_027405785.1). Taxonomy (NCBI): domain Eukaryota; kingdom Fungi; phylum Ascomycota; class Sordariomycetes; order Hypocreales; family Ophiocordycipitaceae; genus Ophiocordyceps; species Ophiocordyceps robertsii. The sequence continues at coordinate 48,021 of JAPEBW010000070.1, read as the reverse complement.
TTTTTACTCGTTATAGTAGGTTTATTAAAAGTCTTTCTTAGTTTAAGAAACTATCCGCTTCCTTACTTATTTAAGAGGTATTTAAGGTAGTTATCTTTATAGTATTTAGTTTAGAATAACTACTTTTACGCCCTATCCTAAATAGTAATAACTATATTAGGATATTTTATAAAAGAAGTATAAGGCCTATTACTATCTTCTTTTTTAAAAGAGGGCTCTTTATCTATTTCTTATAATTTAAGGTCTTTAGGATTAAAGCTACGATTATCTTCTGTATTTAAAAGTATAATATTTATATTAAAATAAGGAGCGTTTTTATTATCTTTATAAATAGTTTATAAGGAAGTTTTATGCTTATAATTATCCTTAGTCTTAAAAGCATTCCTTTACTAGTTATCTTAGCTTTCGGCTTTTATCTTTATCTCTTTATTAAGTTTAGTTTATAAAGACCCTTTATAAGCAAACTAGTCTTAAATAAACTAAGGGTTAACATAATAAGCTTAGCGTTAATTTCTTTAGTATCCTTAATTAAAGGTAGTAGTAAAGTATATCGCGGATTATAAGCTAAGAGGGCATTATTCTTATAAATAGGTATATTCCTTCCCTTAAAGAAATTCCTCTTCTTAATATAATTTCTTATAATATAGCCTTCCTTTATATAGTTAAAGCATTTAATATCTTTCTTAGCGGGCTTTAGCGGGCTCGCTTTAAGGGTATTTAAGTCTATTACGTTACTTAAATCGCGCTATCGCTTTTAAGTATTTTTCTTAATAACCCCGCCGGGAGTCAAACGGTGCTTTTTTTACTACTAGCGTTTATACTGCTTATCGTTTATCTAGACCGTTAGACTAATATAGTCTAATAGCGTCTTTAGCCTATCTAAGCAGTAGATTTCGTCTTTAACTTCTTCTTTAAGACCTTTATAAAAGGTCGTTATAAAGGCATTGTCTTTTTATTTTAGCTTAAAAGTTATTTATTAAAATCAAGCTATATAAGCCGATAAAGATATAACTTACTTAAGGCTTCTTAATTTATGCGCTGCTAATCGTTGCTTATTTATAATTCCGAACGTTTTTTATAAAGCTTCTTCGAAGTTATCGAAATTCTTATAAATATTCTTTATCTCGGAATTCCTATCCTTAAGACTATTATCTATATAGTCCTTAAGAATAAGTTCGAATTACGTTACTGCTAGGCCTTATAAGTAACTAAATATAAATATAACCTTTACTACTTCTTAATTTATTATAGTAAGATAAAACTAAAAATAAGCATTAAAAAAGGTAATAAACCTTTATAGCTTAGCTAATTCTTTAGTATAAGGTTTAAGAGCCTTAATCTTTAAAATAAAACCACTATCTATAAAGCTTATAAGGGAAAAAAAAGCTTTAAATACCTCGAACTAGCCTACGGCTAACTAGTTAGCTATAGTATTATAAAAGTAGATATTCTTTTTCTATTTATTATAATTAAATAGATATAATTATAATAAATACCTTTTGCTTACTTAATAGCTTAAAAAACCTACTAAGTATATAAATACTAAGTATTCTTTATCGGAGCTATTAAGTTCGTAAAAATTCTTATAAGCTAGTTTTATATTATAAAACCCTTAGTATTTCTTATATACTAAGTAGTAAGGCGTAATTTATTTAATTTAAATTTACTAGTTAGAAATAAAGAAAAAGACTTAGTGCTAGCTACTAAACCGAATAAGGTAAGGGTATCTTATTATACGGATTTCTTAGGTTAAAACTAGCTAAAGAAGAAGAAAGAAGAAAGGGAAAGGAGTTAAGGGAAGGAGGAGGAAGGACCTCCTTTTATAACCTTTTAAAGCTACTAAAAGGCTTTCTTTTTATATACTTTAATATACCTTTATATACTAATCTATAACCTATACCTTATATAACTTATAAGGTTACTAAACTAATTCTTAAGCTAATAAAAATAGCTTACGCTATCTTTATTACTAGTTATAAGTAATATACGCTTTATTACTTATAACTAGCTTATAAGACTAAATATCCTTATCTTAAAACCTTTTACGAGATTCTATTCTCTTTTAAAGGGAGGCCTCTTACCTTAGCTTTAAATAAAGTATCGGTCGATTATATAAAGTATCGGACGATTAATCCGATCTTAATCCCGTTATTAGCCGAAGCTAACCTAAGCCGAATATAGGCGTATTTAACCTTTACCGCTTATAGCTAATACTAGCCGTCTTTAACTATTAAGCTATATCGTCTTTTCTTATAACTACCGGTATTTACTTTAATAGTTATAACTTATAACTAGCGGTATTTACTTTATTAAATACTCCTTTATATTTAGCGGTATTTACTTTACTAAATATTCGTACTTTTAGTACTTAGGATTACTAACGGAATAAGGTTTTTATTATAAATAGCTTATTAAAGCTTAATAATTAAACGTTAAGAAAGCCTTAACTATTAAAACGCTTTATAGCTTTTAAATAACTACTTATTATACTAAGCTATATTATTTTATAGTAATATCTTAGTTTAGGTTAAGGGGGTATTTATTTTTAATATATTAATAAAGTTTATCTTTTAAGAGGAATACTTTATTATAAAATTTAAATACTTTATTAGTCTCTTAAACTAAGTTTGTTATAATATAGATTGCGGTTTTCTTTAAGCTTTTATTAGTATCTATTAAAGCTCCTTTTATATTATATTCTTCGTCTTTTAAATAGTTAATAATCTTTACTATAGTTCTTTCCTTAGTTATAAGTTATACTTAGTTTAGCTTTAGTATTAGTAAATATATAGTCTTAAGGGTCTTTTTTATCTTAAGCTAAGGACCTTAGCTTATATTTTTAGCTATTAAAACGGGTTTCTCCTATAACTTAATAAACGCTATAAGGCTTATAGTATATCCCCTTAAACTAAGCGGTCTAAAAATATAACTTATAGTCTTAGCAAGCTATTAATAAATAGTTAAAGTATCCCGGATTTTCCTTTAAGTATATATAGGTTATAACTAGTTAGGCCTCGCTTTTTTATAGGTTTAACCTATTTCTTTTATATTAATAAGTACTTTTAAGATCCTTAAGTATATTTAACTTATAGCGAAAAAAGAATTTCTTTATATTTATTAATCTATCCGTTAATATCTTTATTTCCTATTAAATAATATAAGGAATCTTATAAATAAATATCTAGCTTTTAGTAAATTACTATAATTAAGTAGTTTAGCTAATAAAACGTAGCTTTAGCTTTACGTTATAAGCGCGATATTTAATACTTAAAGTTAAACCTTATTGCTATATCTTTAATAGTAAAGTGGTTTTTATTAAGTGCTTATATCGCAATATTTAAGCGGATTTTAAACTCGTTTTATATAGCGGAGATTTATTAGCTTAGTCTTATACTAAGCTTACTAACTTCTTCCTATTATAGTTTTAAGAGGTCTTTAAAATACTATTTCGCCGCGCTTTCTTAAAAGAAAAAAGGCAATTAAATAGCTAGTTTATTTATATAAGCCTTACTTTTATTAGCGTTTTAGCGAATAAAGTTAATAAAATTGTTTACTCCTTAAAATATATTAGCTTTATTATCTTCTTAAACTTCGTTAAAAAATACTTTTAGTGGTTTTAATTAGTTAAATCTCCTTATATCCCTAGCTTATAGTAAGGTTTTCTAAAGGCTTAGTAAGTATATCTTTTTTTTTTAATCCTTAAAAGAGACTTAAAAATTATTGATTTAATATTATTACTATTCTTATTAAAAGGCTTAAAGCTATACTTAGTCTTAATATTTATACGCTTAGTATAAATAGGTTTAGCTCGCTAAAAGTATTACTTATTACGTCTTTATCGCTTATTATTAAGGTCTTAGTTTTAATATTTTCGCAAAGTACTTAACCTTTTATCTTTTATATATCTTATAATTTAGTACGCTATAAGGCCTTGAGTATTTAAAGCTTATTTTTTTTAATTAAAAGTCCTTAAAACGCTTTAATTAGCGCGGTTATAAAAAATAAAGCTAAATAGTAATACTAAACTAAGAAACTACTAAGTATCCTTTAAAGTAAATTTTTAGTTAAGGCCTCTAGACTAAACTTTATTAATAGTACATAAAAGAAATATCCGCTAAGCTTATTATCTTAAGGAAAGAGTAGCTTTATCGCCGCCTTAACTTTAAAGGTATTAAAAGAGCAGGGAGCTTAAAAACCTTAAAGTTAGCTTTTCTTTACTTCTTTTAACTAAAAGATAATTAATCCGTCTTAGTAATACTAATCTTAGTTTACCTAATTATTTAGGTTTTATTATTTTATAGTTTATTCTTTATTAATATTTTAAAAGTAGATTACCTTTTAAAAGGCGGTAGTTTTAGCTTACCTAAGCAAGACTTATTATATATCTTACTTAGCTTTATAGGATATTATAGAATAGTAACTTAAAAAATGGTAAAGGAGATTATTAAACTAATATACTTAATAAGCCGCGGCTTTTTCTGCTTTTATAGCTTACTTATCTTAAAGTTTAGTTATAAGCATATTAAGAAAAAGATAATTATTATTAAAGTTAAACTTAAAGGCTAATAAGAGCTTCTTATTAAAGAAAATATTATTTAGAATTTAACTTCTTATAAGATAAGTCCTTAATTATATAATATAGTTACGTTTAGCTTAGTGAATATTTAAAAAACTTTATTTAAATAAGTAAGAATTACTAGTATTTACTTAGCTTAATAATATAAATATAAAAAGATAAATTACGGCTTAATTACTACTAGTTAAAGCTAATATTATAAACTAAATACTATTAGTTTAAGCTAATATTATAAACTAATTACCGCTAATTAAGCTAGTATAATAAACTAATTACTATAAATAAATTTAAATAAAGGTTTATAAATAGTAAAAAGCTTATCTTTTCTTTAAAGTATAGTTAACTACTTTATACTTAGTTCTTTAAGATAATTTTAAAAATCCTTAACTATTTTATCCTACTATTTATTGTTAGTATATAAATAAACTATAAATATCCTTATAGAATTACTTTAAAAACTAAGTATAAGCCCGGTTAAAAACACTAAAGACTATAGTTAAGGAAATCCTTTAAATATCCTTAAATATCTCTTTAAAATTGCGGTAAAGCTTTTCTTATGTTTTTTTAAGGTGCTTCCTTAATTAAAGATAAGCTAAACTATAGTTAAGATATCCCGTAGGAATCCTTAAATATCCTTTAAAAATATCGGCAGAATCTATTTAATAGCCTTTATAGTATTTTCTATAGTTAGAAATATTATAAACTATAGTTTAATAAGCTCTAAAGTATTTTTAGTTATATCTTAGAAACTTTAACGGGGTTTAACTAGTAATATTTATTGCGTTTCTTTAAACGAGCTTTTATAGCGCATACTTTAAGCATTTTTACTATAGGGTTCTATAAGGCTCTTTAAGAGTAAAGTAAGGAGTTTCAGCGTAGGTATTTAAATTCCGTAATTATAAGTAACTTAAGTAATTAAGAAAAGAGCCTTTTATTTAGCATAATTTTATATATTAGGTTGATAGCTATTATTAAGTTAATATTATATTTATAAGCTTAAGGATTAATTATATAAAGAATAAAAATTAGTATAGCGACTTAGTAAGGATTATACGTATAGTCTTTATATATATCGTTTTTTAATCTTCTTATACCTTGCTTATATATGTGTATAATAATAATAAGAAATATATATAGTATGTAGAAATATATAGCGGATTTAATATATATTGTAGCGTATTTCTATTATGTGTTATATATCCTATATTTAGCTAATAGGCTGTAAGTAAGTATATTTTACTTCTTTATAGACTACTTAAAAAAAGTACTTATAGTATATAAGTGCGCTTTGAAAATACTAACTAAAGTATAGTAAAAACCCTTGTTTTAAATAAAGGAAACATTCTGTCTTTATAGCTTAAGAAAACCTATTTCTTATAAGGAAAAACTTAAAGCTTTTAATCTTTCTTAAAAGGGAAAAGTTATTATGTTAAGTAAAACCTCTTTATTTTATTTTATTTTTCAAGGAAAACTTTTATATTAGTAAAAACCCTTAGGGTTATATAAAGAAAAGTTAATAAAAGTAAAAAAGAGCTTAAAACCTTTATTTTAAGAACTTAAACTATAACTTTTTTAATTCTTAGTAAATTTCAGAATTAAATAAATAATATAAAACCTAATCCCTTAGTTAATATATCTACTATATTATCTTTAGATTTTATATAATAAACTTTTATTTTCTTTTTTCCAATTTATTATATATTATAATATATACTAATCCTATATGTTTTCTTAGCTTATATAATTTTAAATTCTTTACTATTTTTAAAGTAAAATAATTATTTTTAAAACTTTTAAAGACTTTATTTTTAAGTATATTTATAGATATTCTTTTTACTATAATATTAAAATAGCTATATAAGTATTAAGCTTTTATATTTACCTTTTTAAAGTATATATATTCTGCCTTATATATTAAAAGTGCTATAAATTTTTACTATGCTCTATAGTATAAGAATAAGGGGATAAAGCATAAACTAATTACTACTAATTAGGGCTAGTACTATAAACTAATTACTACTAGTTTAAGCCGGTATTATAAACTAATTATTGCCGGTTAAGCTAGTATAATAAACTAATTACTATATATAAACCTATATATAGGTTTATAAATAGTAAAAAGCTTATCTTTTCTTTAAAGTATAGCTAGCCACTTTATACTTAGTCTTTTAAGCTTATTTTAAGGATCTTTAACTATACTATCTTATTATTTATTATTAGTATATAAAAAACCGTAAATATTCTTATAAATATACTAAATAAACTAAGTATAAGCTTAGTAAAAAATACTATTAACTATAGTTAAGGAAATCCTTTAACTATCTTAAAATATTCTTTTAAAAATATAATTAAGTCTATCTTCTATCTTTTAAGGTGCTTTTTAATTAAAAATAAGCTAAACTATAGTTAAGATATCCCGCGGAAATCCTTAAATATCCTTAAAAAATGCTAGCAGAATCCGTTTAATAGCTTTTATAGTGTCTTTTATAGTTAAAAATATTATAAACTATAGTTAGATAAGCTTTTAAGTATTTATAGTTATATCTTAAAAACCTTAATAAGGTTTAACTAGTAATATTTATTATATCTTTTTAAGCGAGCCCTTATAGCGTATGCTTTAAGCGTTCCTACCGCGGGGCTTTATAAAGCTTCTTAAGAGTAAAGTAAGGAGTTTAAGCATAGCTATTTAGATTTTATAATAACGCTTTTAAGTAAGAAAAAAAAGCTAATTTCCTTATTAGTTTAAAGTAATAATAAAGTAAAAAGAGCGCGAAGTAATAGCTTTATAATAACGATTTTTTGCTATATTAATAGTATATTATCCTTATTTTTTAATAGTTTTTCTTAGCTTATCTAGCTAATAGTAGTTAAGTAGCTTAAGATAGTAAGTAGGCGGCTTTATTATAAATCCTTATTACTTCTTTAGTTATACGTTTTTATAATTATTAAGGCAATTAGTATATCTAGCTAAATTTAGTAGTAAGGTTTTTAACTTTCTTTTAAGCGTATATTTCAGCGTTTATTAAATAATTAAGAGTTCTTATACTTAATATAGCTAATAAAGCGGATATGAAACCTTAAGAACTTTATTGCTTAAAATTAAGTTAAGTTGCGCTTAGATTCCTTACGGGCTTATAAGTAAATCTTAGCGTAGTTTATAGCTAGGCGGAAACTCCTTATTATAATAATCTTATCGCTAAAATATAGTCTTATAAAGCCGGGCTTATTAAGGATTATATTAATTACTATTAATAGCTCTTATAAGATTAAGCGGCGGAATATATTATAAGCTTAGTTATCCTTATTTACTTTAGTTAAAAAGGGGCGGCGGATAGATAATAGTAAGACGCTTATACGCCTTTATATAGCTTAAGTAAGTATAGCGGCTAAAAGGAAAGGTATACGCTAAGTAAGACTAAAAAGGTCTTTAAGGCTTATAGCAGCTATAAGCTAAAAGGGGGACTTTATTATATAGGCTAAACTATATATAAAGAAAGATAAAGTTTTTGCTATAATAGCTTAAGATACTATTATAAACTTAGCTATAAACTAACTAAGCTAGGCCTTAGATATATAATTAATAATAGCCCGGATATTAGTTTAATTATTTAACTAAAGCGGATTTTTACTAGTTATAATAGTTATTATAAATTTTAAAACTATAGTAAGGTTAGCTAGCTTAAAAGAATAAAGTATTAGCTTATTAATTTACTAATAAGGGTTTTTAGCTACGCCTTAAAAAATATATAGGTAGCGGGGGCTCTTAAGCTATAAAGGCTAAGTAAGAGGTATAACTAAGTTATTATAAAAGCGGCCGTTTAAACTACGTAGTAGTATTAAGCTAAAGGTTAAGTTATTAAAGTTAAGCGTTTAAAAAAGGTAATATAAGCCGTCTTTTATAGTGCTATAATCTAAGTTAAGCTTATTAGTTTAAGTGCGGTTATAAAAGTGGTATAGGTTTATATAAAGGCTTAAACTTAAAGGTTTTAGCTTTTATTAAAGGACTTAAGACTATAAAGTATAGCCGCCTTATTTTTATATAACTTAATTACTTACTTATATTCTTTATATTAAAAGTATAAAGGCTTATATAAAAGCGGGCTAAAAAGTAGTTTTAAAATACCTAGTATTAGCTATAAGAGATATTAAACAATAAAAAGACTTAAAATAAGATTATAAAAATTATAAACTTAGGGTAAAAGAGGCTATATATATAAAAGTTAGTAATATATAATAGGCTAAGGCCGGCGACTAAAAGAAGTATAATTATAAAAAGAGTAAAAGAAAGGAGAAAGGTTAAGCGGTAAAGAGAATTTAAATAAGTATATTATAAAGCTAAAAAAGCCTTATTACTTAAAGTAAGTAGTAGTATATTATTCTTAAAATAACTAATTACTTAAAGTATTATAAGTTATAATTTCCTATAACCTATAGTAGCTTTTAAGTCTTATACTTAAGCTTAACCGCTTTATTCTCTTAATTGAAAAGTTTTATATTAAGTTATAAAAGCCGCTTATAATACTTTTAACTATACTACTTTAGTAGCTTACTTCTTTTATACTTTCTTTAAGGCTTTTACGATTTTTAATAAAAACACTGCTTTTTTATCTACTTATAAGTTAAGGCTACTTAGCTAAATCTTCTATATTATAAGAAACTCTTTTTATTACTTTCCGCCGCCTTTCTTTATTATATAACTTTATAAGCTTTATTTAACTTTTTATTTATTTAAGTAAAGCGTCTTTTTATCCTATACTAGCTTAAAATATATAGCTAGCTTATTTACTAAGCGTAATTATATTATTAAAACAACTAAATAAATATTAAAGGATTCTTTTATATTTAACTAATATATAAGCTATTTTACTTTAGTAGTAACTTTAAACGGCTTAGTGCGTTTTTCTTAAAGTTTTATTAGTTTACTATTTTTAATATTATAACCTTTACTAAGCTATAGCTAAACTTAATTACTAAGCTTAAATTTTAGCGGGCGGTATTTCTTATTATATTTATTTCTATAACGGCTTAAGCGTTAGTAATAACTAACTTAGCCTTTTCTTATAAGACCTTTTAGTTCCGCTAATATAAGTAGTCGCTAAAAGACTAAAACTTATTATTTATTCTTATTCTTATAATAAGCTCGCTTAAAGCTATATAAATTATAAATAAAAAGGAATTATTAAGGCTAAAATAAAAGGCTATTAACGTATTAGTTTAATATAAGTTTAAGAAATTAGTAGTAAAGAATTATAGTGCGATTTTTTAGTTTAGTTTCGCTTTTTTAATAAGCTATCGATTTAAAAGTACTAAGTAGTAATTATAAAAAGCTTCGATTTAAAAGCTTACTATAAAGTTCGCTAAAACGCTAAAGTAAACTTTATATCTTAGTTAAAGATTATTCCTTTTAAAATCCCTTAGTTAACGTAAAGTAGCGTTATATATAATACTTATACTTAATTTTCTGCTATAAACTAGTCGTTATTTAGGAAATAAAGATATATCTTTAAGTATTTATTAATTATAGTTAATAAAGTATTTACAAAGTTCTTTATAAGATCTTTTTAAAGGGATTATTCGGCTTAAACAACTAAGAGTTTAATAATAAAGTTTATTACTATTATATAGTAAAAGGCTAATAAGCTTTAAATTAAGATAAGCTACTTTAGCGTTTTACTTTAATTAGTTTAATTATAGTAATAAGCGTTATAGCTATTTATAACTTCGTTTTTATATTTACTTAGCTATAAGATTAAAAAGCTTTTAAAAAGATCTTACTATATATAAGTATAGCTAGTATAAAAACATTTAGCGTAAGCGTTTTTCACGATTTTCTTAGTATAAGTCTTAAAATTTATAGTTTTTAGCGTTTATTATTTTCTATAAAGTATAATAGCCTTTATAACTAAAAGAATAAAAGTTTAAAAATACTATCTTTATTATTAAGCTACATAATAATTTTTACTTATTATATATCCTCTATATATCTATTAATCATTTTTAAGTAGAGTGGTAATTTAATCAATACTTTTATAAAAAGAAATATATAGTTTATTATCTTTTTTTTTAAATACGTTTTAATTCCCTTTTTTAGTTTAAGGATACTAGCTTATTATCTTAGTATAGTAAACGTAAGAAAGCGTTTAGTATAACGTTGTTAATGCTTAAGATATAGTATACTTTAAGCGGGAATAAGCTTAAGTATTAAGAAGCGAGGACTAGCTTATTATTAGATTTTATATTAATAAAAAATAAAGACTTTTAGTATATATTTTCATTAGTATTTATATAGTTAATAAAAATAACAACTTATAACGTCTTTATAAATAGTATTATAGTACGTAGCTTATAAACTACTTATACTAAACTAGCTACTTTAAGCTTTATAAGCTAGTATTAAGGTTCTTTACTTAAAAGGGCGCGGCTTAAGTAAATAATAAGTTAAACCTTAATCCGCGCTAGGAAAGTCTTTTTATTTTTTTTATACCTTTCTTTAAGTAAAAGAGCTATAGCCACTACTTTATATTCTTAGGATATATTAATTTAAATAAATAATTTTTAAGCGGGGTTAATATAATAAGTTATTTAAAGCTTAGTAAGCTTTTTAGTTAAATTCGTAAAGGCTTTTCTTTTTTTTTAAAGTAAGCTAAAAAGCGGCTTTCGCAGTATATTATGCTTATTCTTAGCCCCTTAAAAAGACTTATTTTTCCTATTTTACTTTAAAGTAGCTTTATCTTTTAACTTTATAAGATATTGACTTTTTTAGTATAATATAAGACTATATAATATAGCTACTTACTAAAGACGATCTATGTCTTAAGCTATTAAATGTTTTTAAAAAACACGATATTCTTTAAGGCTTATACGTATTTATCTACATTTATTAAGCTAATAGCATTTACCTTAAATTTAAGAAGTTTTATAGATAAGCATACTAAAAAGGACTTTATTTTAGATAAAGTAATATTATCATTAAAAAAAAGTGCGTAATACCGCCTTTAAGTATTAAAAGTATTTTTTTAGCTTTATTAAAGTAAATTATAATATTTTTAATATTAGCTACTATATATTCTTAGTATCTATAAAAGATATTATTTAAAAGTCTTTAGATATATACTAAGGAGTTTTTAAAGCTTATAAGTATTATAAGTAATTTTTTTAGTCTATAATAGATTATAACTATAAACCTTTCTTAATAGTCTTTATAAACTAAAAACTAGTAAACGAATAATTATACGTTTACTATATTAATTAACTTATTTTTTTAAAGGCGTTTAATTATATTACTTTAAAGCGGCATTTAGTAAGCGTTTAAGGTAATAATAGCATAAATCCCCTATAAGTCTATAACTACTTATCCCTTTTTCTTTCCGTTTACTATTTTATACACTATAAATACTAATACTGTAAATAAGGTCGGCTTATATACTAATTTTACTCGTCTTTACTTCCTTAGCTAGCTAAATATCGTATTAACTACATTTTTATTCTTATCTCTTAATAAATATAATCATAATATAACTTATTAATATTATTATCTCTTTATTAAGAGAATATATATATATTTAGAATCTTTTATATATACTACTCCTTTATCTTTTTAAAGGCAGAGAAATAACTAAAGGATATTTTGAAATTTTAAAACGTATTTTAAGTCCTTAGCGTAAATCCGGACGTCTTTATTAGTAGTACGTTTAAGTAAGTCCTTAGTTCGGCCGATTTTAAGCTTATAGTTTACTATAAGATCTTTTTATAAGAAGTCTTAAAAGGGGTTTATTTTATCCGGGTTTTTTATAAAGACTTCCGCTAAAGGAATAATAATATCGACCTTTTTATATAGCTAAAACTACTTATTAAGGTTTATAAATTTCCTTACCTTTTAGCTTTAGCAGAGTATTAATAGTTCTTAAAAGCGGTTTATTATTATAAGGCTTTTATAATCTGATATTATTATCTAAGTAAGCTTAAGGTTATTTAGGAAGAATATTATATCTCGCCTTAATAATAATACTTAGAATTATATAAATAAAGTATAGCTAAAACTAGCTAAAATTAATATACTAGTTAAGTAAATTCCTTATTTATATACTGCTAGTCTTAGCCGGACTATCTAAACTTTAGCTTTATTGTTTTATAGGCCCCGATTTATAAAACTAATATAAAGTTAATAAGGTTCCTTTAATAAACAACTTAAAAATCTTAGCTTAGTAATATATTAGCTACTAAGCGTTTTACTATTTAAGCGCTAATCCTTACCTTCGTAACTGCGATGCTACTATTTAGCCTTCTTAGTATATATGCGGTAAATTCTACTTATTTAATAGTAGCTATTCTTCTTACTCCTTAAATAAGAATTCGTTAAAAGGAGTTTACAATTATATTTTAAAAGGTTTTTACTAAGTCGGCCTAAATTAAGCTTTAGTCTCCCTTAATATTAAAACAAGCTTTAATACTTATCCTAGGCCTTATTCGTTTATAAACTAATAAGTATATATAATTAAATTATAATAGCTTATCGTGGCTTAATAATTAAATATTAAAAGAAGCCTTAACTGTTTAAATACTTTATAGCTTTTAGAAAACTATTTACTAGACTAAGCTATATCTTTATATAGCAATATCTTAGCTAAGGTTAAGGGGGTATTTATTTTTAATATATTAATAAAGTTTATGCTTTTAAGGGCATACTTTACTATATAATATATAGACTTTATCGGCCTTTTAAACTAAGTCTACTATAATATATATTACGGTTTCTTTAAACCTTTTATTAGTATTTATTTAGGCTCTTTTTATATTGTACTCTTTCTTCTTTAAGTAGTTATTAATCTTTACTATAGTTCTTTTCTTAGTTATAAAGTATACTTAGTTTAGCTTTAGTATTAATAAGTATATAGTCTTAAAAGTCCCTTTTCTCTTAAGCTAAAAGACTTTAGCTTATATTCTTAGCTATTTAAATAAGTTTTTCTTTTAACTTAATAAATACTATAAGGCTTATAATATATCCGCTTAAGCTAAGCGGTTAAAGAATATAACTTGTAGTTTTAGCAAGCTTTTAATAAATAGTTAAGGCGTCTTAAACTATCCTTTAAGTATATATAAAGTACAGCTAATTAAGCTTTACTTTTTTATAAGTTAAATCTATTTCTTTTATATTAATAAGTGCTTTTAAGATCCTTAAGTATTCTTAACTTATAGTTAAAGAAGAATTTCTGTATATTTATTAATCTTTTTATTAATATGCTCGTGTTTTATAAAATAGTATAAAGATTTTAATAAATAAATATCTAGCTTATAATAGATTACTATAATTAAGTAGTTTCGCTAATAAAGCATACTCTTAGCTTTATATTATAAGCGCGATATTAAACACTTAAAGTTAAACTTTATTACTATATTTTTAATATTAAAGTGCTTCTTATTAAGTGCTTATATTACTATATTTCAGCGGAATTTAAACCGTTTTTATAAGGCGGAGATTTATTAGCTTAGTCTGATACTAAGTTTATTAAGTCCTTCTTATTATAGTTTTAAAAGGTCTCCGGAATACTATTTCACTACGCTTCTTAAAAGGAAAAAAAGTAATTAAATAGCTCGTTTATTTTTATAAGCTTTACCTTTATAAGCATTTAAGCGGATAAAGTCGATAAAATAGTTTACTCCTTAAAATATACTAGCTTTGTCGTTTTCTAAACCTTTATGAAAAAATACTTTTAGCGGTCTTAATAAGTTAAATCTCCTTATATCCTTAGATTATATTTAAGGTTTTTCTTAAGGCTTAGTAAATATATCTTCTTTTACTTAGTGCTTATAAGAGACTAAAGAATTATTTATTTAGTATTACTACTATTTTTACTTTAAGGCTTAAAGCTATACTTAATCTTAGTATTTATATACTAAGTATAAATAGGTTTAGCCCGCTAAAAGTATCGCTTATTATTTCTTTCTTACTAATTCTTTAGGTCTTAGTCTTAATACTTTCGCTAAATGCTTAACCTTTTATTTTATATATATCTTAAAGTTAAATATACTACAAGGCCTTAAGTATAAAAAGCTTGTTTTTATTAATTAACAGTTTTTAAAACGCCTTAGCTAGCGCGGCTAGAATAAATAAAGCTAAATAGTAATACTAAACTAAGAAACTACTAAGTATTCTTTAAAGTAGATTTCCGGTTAAGGCTTATAGACTTAACTTTATTAATAGCACGTAGTAAAAATATCCGCTAAGCTTATTATCTTAAGAGAAAAGTAGCTTTATCGCTAGCTTAATACGGAGGGTATTTAAAAAGTAAAGAGCTAAAAAGACTTAAAGTCGGCTTTTTTTTACTTCTTTTAATTTAAGGATAATTCATCCGTTTAAGTTAAACTTTAATTAGTTTACTTAGTTATATAGGTTTTATCGTTTTATAGTTTATTTTTTCTTAGTATTTTAAAAGTAAATTACTTTTTAAAAGGCGATAGTCTTAGCTTAGCTAATCGGGACTTTTTTTATATCTTATTTAGCTTTATAAGCTATCGCGGTATAATACCTTAAAAAGGGTAAAAAAGATTATTTAACCGGTATACTTAATAAGCCGCGGCTCTTTTTACTTTTACGTCTTACTTATCTTAAAGTTTAGTTATAAGCACGTTAAAAAAGAAATACTTATTATTAAAGTTAAACTTAAAGGCTATTAAGAGCTTTTTACTAAAGAAAATATTGTTTAGTATTTAACTTCTTATAAGATAAGTACTTATTTATATAATATAATTACTTTTAGCTTAGTAGATATTTAAAGGATTTTCTTTAAATAAGTAAGAACTAGAACTATTTACTATACTTAATAGTAAAAGGATAAGGAGATATAGCGCGGACTACTTACCGCTAATTAAGGCTAATACTATAAACTAATTACTACTAATTAAGGCTAGTATTATAAACTAATTATTACTAGTTAAGCCGGTATAATAAATTAATAACTATATATAAATATATATAAAGGTTTATAAATAGTAAAAAGCTTATCTTTTTTATAATTTAAAACTAGCTATTTTATACTTAGGCTTTTAAGCTAACTCTTAAGATTTTTAACTATACTATCTTATTATTTATTAATAGTATATAAAGAAACTAGAAATATCCTTATAAAATTACTTAATAAACTAAGTATAAGCTTTATTAAAAATACTATAAACTATAATTAAGGAAATCCTTAAAATATCCTTTAATATTCTTTAAAAATCGCGCTAAAGTCTATCTTATGTTTTTTAAAGTGCTTCCTTAGTAAGAAATAGGCTAAACTATAATTAAGATATTCCGCAGAACTCCTTAGATATCCTTTAAAAATACTAGCAGAATCCGTTTAATAGCTTTTATAGTATTTTTTATAGTTAAAAATATTTTAAACTATATTTAAATAGGCTCTTAAGTATTTGTAGTTCTATCTTAAAAACCTTAGCGAGGTCCGACTAGTAATATTTATTATATTTCGTAAAGTAAGTCTTTATAGCGCGTGCTTTAAGCGTTCCCACCGCGGGGTTTTATAAGGCTCCTTAAAAGTAAAGTAAGGAGTTTAAGCATAGCTACCTAAATTCTATAATATTTCTATTTTTAGCAAGCTTAGCTTATAAGGTTATTATTTATAAAGAAATAGTATTAAAAGACTAACGTATAGTTTATATAATTGCTAGCTTAATTAATATTAGTATAGGCTTTGAAAAATAGTATATAAAATGCTATATTATATTTATAGTTTATACTTAGGCTAGAACATTTATTAACAGATTTTAAGATTGTATTTAGTGCTTTAAAATATAGTGTTTTTAAATTAAAAGCAAATTTAGTATATAATATTACTGCGTATAATATATCTAGCCTAAAAACAATGTTAAAAGAATAGTAAGCTTATTTACGTTTAATATAATAAGATGTCGTCTTTAATAGCTATATAGTCTTTTGTTTTATTTAATTTAACTCTTTTTATAATATAGGTTTTTAAGGTTTCTATATTTTATTTATTTAATATCTTTATCTTATTAAGAGTATACTTCTCTTAGGATTTATTTATATTCTTCTTCGCTTTGCTTTTAGTTATAGTTTATCTTAAAAAGTCTTTTACTTTACTTAAAGATTAAATTTTTAAGATCTAGCTTATTTTATTAATTATATAAGTTATAGAATTCTTTATACGCCTTAAAAACAAAAGATTATCTACGTAAACTTATATAGCTATATATAGCCTATTGTTTATAAATACCCCTTCGTCTATAAGTAGGCAGAAAAATCCTTGCTCGCTTAAGACCTGAGATAATAAATTATACTAAAGCATCGGACTTTATTTAAGACTATATAAAGCCTTCTTTAATTTTAAAACTAGCTTTTCCTTTTTATTATACTGCTTTTTATTTTTATACTTAGAGTCTTTATTAATAATATAGTCTCCATAACAATATCTTATATTTATATAGATTTCTATATCTATACTTATATATATAAATACATTTTTTACATCGTATTATAATATTTAATATTTATTAGTTATAGCTAGTATTAATAAGAGTTTAATAGACCTAGGTTTAGCGGTTATAAAAAAGGTTTTAATTTAGTCTAAGCTATATATTTACTTATAGCCTTAGGCTATAAAGCGAGCTTTATACTTAGTTATATTACTTTTATTATCCTTCTTTATTTTTAAGACTTATTAGCCCCTTAAAGCCTCTTAATTACTAAGAAACTCTTTTATTTCCTAAGTACTTAAACTTATAAGTTTGTTTAGTTTAGTTAGTATAGCTATATCTTAGTTTTCTTCTTTTAGACTATTTATAGCCTGCTTATAAGTAGTAGGTTTTATAAGATCTTTATTTTCTTTTATAATAAAAAGAATATGTTTTATATTATTATTATTAACTACAATATTATATTTAAGGTATTTTTTAAAATCTTTATAGTATTTACTAAGCTGCTTAAGTATTTTTACTTAAATTCTTTAATCTTTTCGCTAGGTATTATTATCGCTAGTATTATTACTACTAGTATTTATATTGCTAGTATCTATACTACTAGTTTCTATATTATTAGTTCTTTTACTATTCGTGTTTATATTACTTATATTTTTATTACTTATATTTCTATTACTTATATTTATATTACTAGTATTATTAGTATTATTATTACTACTATTATTATTACTATTACTAGTATTATTATATTTAGTATTATAGTTACTTTATAGCTTATTTAAAGAAAGCATATTATTAGAAATAGTATACTCTTCTTTATTTAAGAAGTTATTCTTTAGTATAGTTATATCTTTCGAAATTATTACCTTTCGTTAAGAAAAGTTAAATATCTTAAAGGCGGTATCTTTATAGCTTATTATTACCCCTTTATAACGTCTAAGCTTTAGTTTAACATTAAGGGTTTTCTTTTATATAAAATATAGTGCTTTTTAATACTTTTATTTTATTTAAGTCTTTTAAACTTAAAGTTATATTTTCCTTTTTTTCTATAAAGGATATAAAGCCTATACTAAAATACGGGGACCTATTTTATATATATATAGCAGCGAAAATAGCCTTACCTTATATGTATTTTAGTAGATTTAAGGTAAAAGGCATAGCCCGGACTTTATTAAGTATAGTCTTATTTATTCTTTTTATTTTACTATTAAAATAAGGGGTATATATAGGACTACTATTATATATAAGGCCGTTCTTAAAGCAATATAGCTTTATATTATATATAAAGTCTCTTATATTATTAAAGAAAACTTCTTTTATAGTTCTTTTTTTAATATTATTTTCTAATTCTTACTTATATCCTAAAAACTTAGATAAATATTCTCCTATACTTTTTATAAGATATATTCTTAGATATTTAATTATAGTATCTTAAAAAAATATAAAGTATATACATTTATTATAAGTAAGAGTTTTTATAAGGCCTTAAATATTAGTATATATTTTATTTAAAAAGATATATTTTCTTTTTTATAGAGTCTTTCTCTTTTTATCTATTTATTTAGCGTTTATATAAGCTTTATAAAAAAAAGACTCTTTACGAACTAAATACTCGCCCGTAGCGGGTATATATCGCGTCTAAAACTCTTATTAATAATAAGAATTTATTTAGCGGTATTAGTTACCCCCTTAAGATAATATCGTAGCGTAGCTAGGGGACGTAAGGGTAAGGGGGTAGTCCGCCTTATACCGATATTAACTATAGCGCTTAGCGTAATAAGACGCCCTTAAGCTTTATATACCTAAATAAAGAGCTAAATATACCTTAATAAGATAATAGCGCGTAGCCTAGCCGGACTATATATAATACCGAAAAAAAGAAGGCTTATAACGAAATCGCGGGTATAGTCTTATATATATAGTTTAACTAAGTATAAGTAGTAATCGAAACCCTCTTCCGCGCTAAGGAGCGCGTTAAAAGCGCGTAAACCGTTATATAGGCCGACTTTAAGCTCCGTAAGGCTATTTAAAGCGCGATAAAAGAAGCTATATATAAGGAACTAAAATAAAGCTAAGCTTAAGGCTTAAGGGGAGGACTTAAAAAGACTTAAGTAATAGTAGTAGTAGGCTTTAAAGGGCCGGTATAGTATAATACGAAGATAAAGCTAGTCCCGCCTTAGTATAAACGTAAGCTAGTAATAGTCTTAATAAGAGCGATGCTAGATATCTTAAACTACGAGGTAAAGAATATAGTTAAAGCGATTAATATAGCGCTAAATATCTTTTCCGCTATAGTAGTAAGACGCCTTTTAAGTAAGGATATTGCGGTAATGTTTAATATAGCGGTATAACCTTATTAGTAAAACTAAGACTATATAAGGAGCGTTTTTAGGCTAAAAGTAGTAATAGTATATAGAGCTTATATAGTAATTATAAAGAATATCTTAATAAAGGTCTTTAAGATAGATAAGGCGCTCTTAATTAAGAAGATTGCTAATATTAATAAAGTAGAAGTTATATAAGCGTAAGTAATATACTTTAAGACTAAGACTTTAATAGCTATAACCTTTATTATTAGTATAAGTAGCTTAGTAAAGGCTAATAAGATATATAATATAGGCCTATTCCTTAAGGCTTAAATATTTTAATACGAGCTATATAATAAGTTAGTTAGACTTACTTAGTGCTATAACTACTATAAATACGGGTATATCGCTAAACGTTATACCTTAATATAGCTTTATACTTACTATAAGGGGACTTTATATATAGGCGGCGAGGATAAGTACCGCGTAAAGAAAGGCGAAATCCCTTATAACTATATATCTTATAGCGGGTAATACTTAGCATAGTCCCGCACTTATCTTATAGCGGTAAAAGCCTAGGATAAGGTAAGGGACTACTACCTAAACTACTTATAACGCTTTATTAGTACTTATAACTAGCCGGACCTTAAAATCCCCCTCCTTTTTATAAAGGACTACGGGCTTATTTTATTATAAACGCGGAAACGCCTTAAGCGGCTAAGAAAGAATAAGCAAACGCCGTCGGCCCCGCTAGCGAAGGTATAAGCAGTAAGTACTAACTTAAGTAATATTAAACAATATATAAGGTAATAAAGCGTATTACTCTTAACTTAAGCTATTACTTTATCTTAAATAATAAACTTTACCCTTACCCTTTATATATAAAATTAAAGGCTCTTTATTAAAATATATAAAAGAGATATAAGCTAGCACGACTAGCCTTTAGCTACCGCGCTAAGTACGACGTAATAGCGCTTTAAGAGATAGAGAAAATATAAGGCTTAAGGGCCCCGCCCTTAAGGGGCGCACTATACTAGCTAGATTATAAGGAGGGCTATAACGCGATATATATTTATAAGAGGCATAACGCGGGGATATAAATACTTTAAACTAGACCTTATTAAAAGGAGATAACCTTTAGCGATAATATAAAGTTATAGTCCTTATACTTACTACTAAAAAGAATTCGAACGGGCTTAGCTAAGGCCTTAAAAGAGGTTAATAACTAAGGCCCGCTAGTCTTAGTAAGGGACTTTAATATCTATTACCCGCTTTAAGACGCCTATAACCGGACCTTTAATAAGGCAAAATAGTTCGTTAAGGAGGCTACGCGGCTTTAGCTTAAGCTAGCTACGCTAAGAGGGGAATATATACGTTTCTTCTATAAGTATAAAGATAGTACGATCGACCTTAAATAAGCTATAATAAAAACGGCTATATAGTTTATTAGCTTAGACTTAGACCTTATAAGGTTTAATTATATTTTATAAGTAGTCTCGTATAAGATAAGTTTTAAGCTAAAAGAGGCATTAGCTATATTAAGGTAAAAGGAGGCGGAAAAAAAGAGGTTTAAGGCGGAAACCCTATCTTAGCTCGGGATATAATAGCCTACGCTTTATAGCTTATAGAAGATTAATACGGAAATAGATAGCTTATATAACGATCTTAATAAAATCGCCCGCGCGATAGTCCTATACCGGAAGCAGGCGATCTTAAAAGGCAATATATAGTTTACCTTAAAGGCGGCTTAAGCTACTTAAGTTACGAAAAGGGCCTAGATATACTATAAGGGATATAGGACTTAAGTAAACTAAAAAGCGCTATAAGAAGCGGCTACGGCTTAAAAGCGAGCCGTGCGCAACGCGAAATAAGAATATTAAAGAGATTTTCTTAAAGAGATTAGCGCTAATAATACTAAGCTATAGAATATTAAACAATAAGCGCGGCTACGTAATAAGCTACCCTTAAACTTAGCGTACTTACTATTATTAACCGGTAAGGGCTATAAGTACTAACTAACCCTTAACTTTAAAGAGAAAGCTTAACTTTTAGTAAAACGCTTCTTTTTAGCTTAAGCCGCGATGCTTTTAAGACCTTCTTAGCGCGCGGCTAAGAAAGAACTTTTTATAGAACGATATATTAACCTTATAAATATATCTTAGGCAATAAGCAAAATAGTAAGTTAAAGGGCAGTAAGCTTAAATAGAATCCCCCTTACCTTCCTTAAGCTTTATAGCTTAGCGCTTTTAGCTAAGCTAGCGATAGTCTTTATAGCTTATATAAAGATATTATACTTTTTAACTTAGTTCCGGTCTATAAACGTAGTAGTACTAAGAAAACTAAGGAAGAAACTTAAGGTATAACGTACTACTAAGGGGTAAAGACTTATTTCCCTCTTACTAATAATAAGTAAGATCTTAAAGTAGATTTTAGCTTAAAGACTTACGATTATAGCGGAAGCGAACGGGGTCTTACTTAAAGGATAGTTTAAGAATAAAAAGGAGAGGTCTATAAAGGCGGTAATACTTTAAGTAATAGAACTAGTATAGGTAATATAAGCTAGAAAAAGGATCGTATTATTCTTTTAACTTAATATTAAAGGGGCCTTTAATATAGTTAACTATAAGAAACTCTTAAAGGAGCTTACCCTCTAAGGCTACCTTAAGTAATTTATAAGGCTAGCCTATAGCTTTATAAATAAGCGCTACTTAACTTTTTATTTTAATAATAAAAAGGCTATACCGGTCCGAATTACTATTAAGGTCCTTTAAAGCTCGCCGCTATCTTTAATCTTATTCCTTTACTATATAATACCTCTTTACGAAAGATTAAAAAAGCTAAAGGGAGTTTATATTATTAGTTTCGCCGATAATATAAATATCCTTAGCGTTAGCTTTAAGGAGGGATTAATAATAGCGCGGCTTAAGGTAGCTTAAGAAGTATACGCTATATAAGTAAAGGAGTTCGCGGTAAACTTTAAACCTTTAAAAAGTAAGCTTATTTACTTTATAAGAAAATATAAGGCGATTACGACCTTTATCCGCCTTAAAGCCGCTATAGTAGTGCCGGTTTAAGACGCTAAGCTCTTAAAGGTATAAGTAGACCGTAAGCTTAAGTAAAAAGCATACTTTAATAAGCTACGCGCTAAGCTAAAAAGGCAGAACTTAGCCCTTATAAAACTTATAGTATTTATATAAGGATATATTTTACTTAAGGCTTAGGAAGTTTATAGTAAAGTCGTCCGGCCCTTTATATTATATACTATAGTTATGTTTTATAAGATAACCTTAGTAAACGGAAAGCCTTATAAGATAGTAGCGAAACTAATATAAGATTAAACCGCCTACCTTTAAATAATCGCGGGGGCCTATTAAGCTACTTTAGTTTACTAGCTTAAAGCTAAAACTTAGGTCCTACTAATTAACCTTTACTTAAAATATAGAATAGCTAATACCCTTAGGAGACTAAAAGACTTTAAAATCCTAGACTAAATCTATTACGCGTTCGTATTAATAGTAAGACTACTTTAGCAATATAAATAATAGCTAAGGCGGCCTATACCCTTAAGACTACTGCTTACGGAGGTATTAAGGGGGGTATAGTCTTAAGTTAGGTCCGGCAAGCTTTAAAAAAAGAAAAGAATAAAGGAAATCCTCTTTAAGGAATAAGCTAAATAGTAAAGCTTAAGGGAGGAACTTATTAAATAGCGCCGGACTATGCTTTACCCCACTAACCTACCGCCTTAGTTTAATAAGGCTATAGCGCTTAACGAACATAAAGCGCTGCTTAAGTACTTAAGCTTTATAATTACCTAGATATAAACTAAAGTAATAAGCCTTAAAGACATTTTATTCCGCCGTAATATACTTAAAGTAATATCGCCCTTTTATAACTATAAGTAACGGCGGGATACTATTTACTATATAATAATAAGCAATAAGCTTACTAGTAAGGTAAGAGGGACGCTACTATAACGACTTCGTAATATAAGTAAGGTGCGGGCAAAGCTTTAAAAATAAAAGACGGCGGCTACTTTAATAAAATAGTTTTTAGGTTTAAGGCGCTTATAATAATTTAATCTAGCAATACGACGATATTAAGGAGAAGATAAGGTATATATAGCGGCTTTAGCTATACCTTAGTTAAGAGGGGACGTATATTAATTAAATCGTCCCCTTAGCTTAGCTTAAGGGGATAACTTACTAATATAATAAATACTATAAAGCACTAAAACGCTAAATCCTTCCCCCCTTAATACCTTATTTAGCTTATAAGGCCCTTATCGGACCTATACTAAGCTAGCGCCTTAGCTAGCTTTTCCTCTTGCTTTCCCCCCTTAATACTACCCCTTTACCTTAGCTAATATCTAAGCTTATTATTATTATCCCTAGCGCCGCGTTAAGTATAACTAAGAGTAACTATAGACCTCCTTATTTAAGGAGTGCTATAAGAACGCCCCGCTTAGCTATAACTATAAGTTAAAGTAACTAGCGCCCTCCCCCTTTTATACTTATAGCGACTTAAGGTTATAGCGGGAGTAAACGTAAAAGATATCGCCTTATTAACAGCCTGCTAAGGCGTTTGCTTTAAGGGTTATAAGGTTCTCGCTATTAATATTAAAGGCGGTATAAGGCTAAGCTAGGTAAGGCGACTTAAATAATACTTAGTCGACTAAGCGGAGTTAAGTATTATAAGAAAATTAAGGGGGAGAGACCCGGCCTTACTATAAGTAAAAAACTAAAAGTACTTAAGGTTTAAGCTAAGGTCTTTAATACCCCCCTCCTTATTAACTAAGTTAGGAGTAAGGGCAGCGTAAACACGATTTAAGGTAGTAGCCGCGGGGCTATTAGCCTTAAAAGCACTACTTTTAAAGAGGCTATAAACCCGCTTTAGTATAGCTAAGGGGACGTTACGGCCCGTAAATAAGCTAAGGGTAAGTAAGGCAAGGGGTAAAGTAAGGTTATTATCGTTATTACTACCGCTACCGCTTTTATAGTTAGAAATAATAAAGATAGTATCGGAACTAAGTAAAGGGCTGCCCTTATCTTTAAAGACCTCGGTCTTAGCTTTATTATCGTTATTATTATTCTTATCCTCTTTTTCCTTTAGCTTATTATTACTAATATTAAGCTTAAGCTCCTTTAAGTTAAATATAATATTAGCCTTAATAGCTTTTCCCTTACTTTTACCTTTAAGCACCCCTTTATACTTAAGCTTATAGGCAAGGGAGGCGCGCTCTTAAGTATAGGCCTTAGCGAGAACCTAGGCCTAGGCCTTTTTCTTAGCCTTAGCCTTAGCCTTAAAGTCCTTTAAAACGATAAAGACCTTAAGTAACGGAGGCTTAAGCGGAGCGAGAGCGGTATAAGCACGCGTAAAGTCTATGTCGGGCAAACGACCCTTAAAGGCGATATCCCGGCCTTTATAGCCGCTAAAACTAAAGTAGTTAGCTACGATAAATAGCTTATTCTTTATACTTTTTAGGTTCCGGGCTATAGTATAAACGGTTTAGTAAATAACTATAATAGTGCCGTTAACCTTATTAGTAAGCTTAGCGTTAGCCTTGCGGGCCGCGCGCGCGTTATTAATAAAGCGGCTAAAGGTAAAAGTAAGTAGCTTAACGTTTTCGTTAAAGGAGGCCGGGCTAAGGGGAGCACTAAACGTAAAAGCCCGTGCTATAATCGCGCCGGCGCGCTACTAAAGCTTTATTGCTATAAAGGCGAGCTTTATATATATAAAGCGCTTAATAAGCTAGCCGGATTTATATAACTCCTTTTAAGCAGCGTAAAGCTTATAAGCTATATCCTTACTTATAGCGGTAAGCAATATAAGGGATAAGCTAAGGTATATAAGCGGGTTTAATATAAAACTACTTACTTAAAAATAAGAATAGTTACTTAAAGAGTATATAATATACGCTTTTATAAAGATAGCTAAAAGAAGATTAGCTATATAAACTACGTATTATTATATAGCGGATATAACTTAAATATATATAGGCTTAGTTTTAATAGCCTTAAAAAACTATAAATATCTCGTCGCTTAATAAATAGCTTATATATTTATAATAAAGAATTTTACGCTTAGTATTATAATAAGCCTAGGCCTCTTTATCCTTAGTATCCTTACTTAGTAGCTTAAGGAGTAAACCTATATTAAGGTTAGAAAAAGTAACTTTCTTTTTTAGTATAGTAGCGATAAAGATAACGAACGTAATAATAGCGGAATAATAAGTATATAAAAAAAGCGGGGCGGTAAGTATATAATAAGCTTATAAAAAAGATAAGCGCGTCTTTAGTAAAAGAAAAAGAAGTATAAGTATATGCGCATAGTATATAAAAGGCTTTATCTTTAAAGCTAAGCGCGAGATTAATAATTGCGCGGCG
The DNA here is from genome assembly GCA_027405785.1 of Ophiocordyceps robertsii. NCBI lineage: Eukaryota > Fungi > Ascomycota > Sordariomycetes > Hypocreales > Ophiocordycipitaceae > Ophiocordyceps > Ophiocordyceps robertsii. The sequence continues at coordinate 22,321 of JAPEBW010000070.1, read as the reverse complement.
CGAATAAATAATAGTCCCGATTAAGAATATATACGTATAGTAAGGCGCCGAATTTTTATTAGTAAGGACTATTATAGGCTTACTCTTTAAGGTCGCGCTACTTATAAAAGGGGCGCGGGTTAAAATCCTAATTACCCCTCCCGCTTTTATATTAAGAGGGCGGATAAGGGGGATAAAAGAGGGTTTACTACCTATACCTTAAGCTTAAAGTACGGTGCTTTAGACTATAAGCCGCTTAGGTTAAAGGCGGCCTTAGCCTCGCTAGGCCGTATTAAACTACTTAGCGAGCGGGATATACTTACGGCGGAAAGCGCACTCCCTTTTTCTAAACGTAAAGTTATAAGACCTTATATAAGGCGGACTAAGCGCGAATAAGAGGAGGTTTTACTTTAAGTACTTTAGATTTTCCTTTTTATTTATAAATATCGAATTTCTAAAACCTTAAATTAAGTCTTTAGTAAAAGCTTAATAATAATAATAATATATAAGCTTTATATTGCGTTATATTTATTATATTAGCTTTCTTTATACTTATATTAAAACACCCTTTTTATAAGTATCTTTTTAAAAATTTATAATTTGTATATCTTTATTTCTTATACTAAAAAAGGATATTTATAAATTTCTTTTTATCTATAAACGTTTTATCTTTATTTTTAAAGGTATTATCTATAAGTATGTTATTTTTAAGTATGTTATTCTTAAGTATATTGTTTATAGGTATATTGTTATTAAAGCGTTTTATATTATATACTTTATTATTTATTTTAAAGCGAGTCTTTATAACTATAAACATATAATATAGGCCGTTATTAATAAAGCCTTATATAAGTGTATTTAAGTCTTTATTTTAAAGAGTTATATTATCTTTACTTATTAAAGTAAAGGTATTATAAAGAGATAATTTCCTTATTAAATTAACACTAATATAAGGTATATAAAGGCATTTCCTAAATATATAGCGTATATTATTATTAGAAAATTTAAAATTTAAAATTCCTACGCCTTTAATTATTATTAAAAACGCTTTTCCTTAAGTAATAGTTATTTATCTATCTTTATAAAAAGAGAGAAGTGATTTATTATATACTATATGCTTAAAAGCCTTTATATTAAAAATAAAGTTATATATATTTACTTTTTTTAAATTTATAATTTTTTATCGACTTTAAAAATAACCTAAGAAATTCAAGGCAAAAGAAGCCTTAAAAGTCTTATAATATTTCTTATATTCGCTTTCTTTCTTACGTTTTAAGAGCTATATAAAAGAGGTATAGATAAAAGGGGTATAAAAGGTCTAAAAGGTATAAAGAGTATAAAGGGTATAAAAGGTATAAAGGGCATAAAGGGTAAAGAGGGTATAAAGGGTATAAAAGGTATAGAAAGAGGGTTATTTACCTTAGCTAAGGAATCGGAAATATAAAGTATTATTTTAAAGGAAGAGGACTTTTTAAAGGAGGAAACTCGTCTTTTTTTCGGCTTTTAACTACTAATCTTCTAGTAACTAAAACTCTCTCTTAAGAAGACCTTCTTAAAGAAGGTATAAGTATAGAACGCTTATTACTTTTATTCGAATTGTTATAAGAAGGTTTAATTAAAAGGGGCCTTTTATAAGAAAAAGAGAAAAAAAAGAAGCTTTTAGTTTAAAACTTACTACCTTTATCCTATCTTTGTTTTCTTTAAGCTAAAAGTAGTCTTTTATAGTATAGCCCTTTTTCTTATAATTCTTATAAAAGATAGTTTTTTTTTCTATATAAAAAGAGTAGCTAATTAAAAAAAGGACCTTTTAAAGCTTTAATCCTTTTAAACTTATTAATTAAAGAGGAAGAAAGTAATTTTAAAGTATAAGCTTAGGCGTTATCTCGAAAAGCTTAAGAAATATTAGTTATAAAGCTAAAATAAGAGCTTTTAAAGCATTTTAAAAACTAAGTAATAATTACTACCTTAGGGATTTTAATTTCCTATATATTTAGCTTATTAAAAAGCTCCTTTATCTTATTAAGAAATGCCTTAATTAAAGTATAGGTTTTAAAGGTTATATAAAATAACTCTTTAATAAAAAGAAAATTTAAAGTAAACTTTACTAAGTTATAAAAGGGTTTTAAAGCTTCTTAAGCTAACGTTATAGTTATATAGTGTTTTTTTTAAAAGAGAGGGCTATCCTTAACTATTAGTTGTTATTATAAGCCTGTATATACTTAGTTTAGTAGTATGTAGCTAAATAATTATTTATTTAAAGCTAAAGAAAAAAGGGGGAAATCTCTATTTAAGCTAAATAGCTTCGTACTTTATTAAGGTCGTTTAAGTAGCCCGTACTTAAGTTAAGTTTAGGTTAAACTTAGGCTAAGTTTAAGTAAAGTCTTATATAACTTTAGCTATATATTAGCCTAACTCCGGGTTATTTACTATAATATAACTATAGCTCTTCTTATAGTATAGCCTATAATACTATCCTCTTTTTAAGCTATTACGTACTAAGGTATATAATATCGGCGCCCCGCCCCCTTACTCCGCGCTTAATATTAATCGGTATAGTCGTCCTTATCGTGCTTATAATTATATACTAACGCCTCCCCTTAAATAACGTTATATTAAGGCGTTAAATACGTTATACGCTCGCTTGTCCGCGCTACTATATCGTTCTTAGTAGCGCTAAGGCGATATAATATATCTCCTCCGCTTACTACTAATATTAGTACTTAAAGCACGTCTTACCTTCCCGCCGCTTATAGTCTTTAAGCATAAATACCTTTCCTTTTTACCTTTCCCTCTTTTCTCTTTTTTCTTTCTTTAATTATTAATATACTTACGCGCGCGCCCCTTTTTATAATAGCTTCGCCGCGCCGCGCTTTAATATATCTACTATAACCCCCCGCGTCTTATCTCCCGCCGTATTATAGGCGTTTACCTGTCTAGCGCCCCTTAGCACGCCCGGCGACTATACGCTACCGCTTTTATATTAATCTTTACGCCCGCTATTATTACTTAGTAAGCGAAGCGCGATATATAGTGTTACTATACGGCGCCCCTTTTACTTTGCGTATATTAAATATATAGCGTCTTTTAACGCGGATACTTAATATAGGGCTTATTAAAATTAAGCCTTGCTTTGTACTTATAATTATCTTGCCTATACCCGCGCTAAATTATACTATTTACCTATACGTCCCCGTTTTTATACTATATATAATATAACGCTAACGCGATATTAGTATACTAGCGATATAGTCGCCGCCGCGAACGCGCTTTAAGACTATATATCTTAAAAGACGTTTAAGGATTGCTATACCGACTTATATATACGTTTTTTAATCCTTAATAAACGCTAGCTAAAAGGATATTACTAACGATTACTATAGTATATAGAGTTAGCTTATATTACTACTATAGCACGCTAGGCTTAAATATACCCCGACGTTTAAAGTTAATCTATTAATATTAGCGGGTAGTAAGTAGTTTGCTTTAATTAAGTTATAGTTTCTTATATATTCTATCCGTATTTACTTTATATCTTATTATATCTTATTATATCCCTTATTTATCTTATTATTATCTACGCTTAGTATGCGTTTATAGCGTATCCTTCTTATACTTATTATTTAAAATTGTCTTAATATTTACTAAGTATAGCTTAAAACTTCCTCTTATTTTTCCCGGTTTTCTTCCTTTTTTCCGCTACTTCCTTTATCCTATCTCTTACTCCTTAGCTCGGCTTATTATTATCTTTCCGCCTCGCCCTTATCCTTCTTTATTATATTACTATTTCGTCCTTTAAATTCCTTTAAGGCGATTATATCTTAAAAGTCGCTAATTAGCTACTATATTAAGTTAGCGTACTTATACTACTTTATTAAGACTTAGCGCTATCTCCCCCTTTTAATCTATCTTTACTAAGCTTACTTAATCTTCTTTATAATATACTTTAGTTCGTTATCCTCCTTAATTACTAGCAGTAGCTAGTAGTCGTCGACTACTTAGCTAAGTAAGGGGTTATCCGCTATATAGCGGAGGAACTTTATATATAGTCTCTTATATACCCTTCTTAGTATATTAAGTTTTACTATATATAGGCTAACTACCTTTATTATAGTATACTTTTAGTATAGCTAGTCGAGCTTTTAATAAGGCCTATCTATAATATACTTCCTTATATTTAGCTATACTTTATTGCTTACTTAAAGTCTTTTTACTAGCGTATAAGACCGGTTTGCCGTCTTCTCTTACCTTATTTATAACGCGGCGATCGCCGTTTAAAGGAAGTCGGCAACTTCCCTTATCCTTCGTGCGAGGCTTTATACGCTCTCCGCGTTTAGCGTAAGCGGTCCCTCCTCCTATGCGATTTAAATCGGCTTAATATTATACCTATATATAGCGAAGAAGAGGCTTATACCCGTTATCGATACTACTTAGTTATTAAGCGCCGCTTAAGCATAAGGTAGCTATGCCCCTTAGTCGTCCTACTTATAGTAAATATATATACGGAGGTATGCTTATACCTCTTAGTTCGCGCGCTTTATCGCCTTATCGGTTTATAGGTAGTAAGCTAAACTTAGTTTCCTTTAAACCTTAGTTTATTAGTAGAATTCCTTTTAAAATTGCCTTATTTAGTTCGTCCCTTTATCTAAGATAATAGATTTTAGCATTTTATAAAAGCGGAAGTAAGACTATAAGAACTTAGTAGCGCATACTGCTACTCTTATTATCGGCATTACTTTTAAAGTTATCGCCTTTATTAGCCGGTCCGTTATTACTTAAAGGTTCTAAGAGCCCTTAGTTCTTATTAGCGGTAGGTTAACTATAAAGTCTATTATTAAGTATATAAACGGCTATATAAGGGGCGGCAATAATTAAAGAAGCCCTTTCCGGAGTTGCTTTTAAATATACCCCTTACCGCACGGCCTATAGTTCGCGACAAGCCGGCGCACCGTCGATAACTAGCCCGGCTAAAAAAACTCTTAAGCTAATATCGTAAGCGTCTTCTTACGCCTTAAGTATCCTACTGCCGTTAAGTTATATATCCGCTAAGCGATTAATACCCGGAGCTTATTTAGCTCTTCGTCCTCCCCCTCCTTAAGGTATTAAGCCTTACTTAGTACTTAAAGTCGGTCTTTAAAGCAAAGGCGCCCCTTTATATTAATTATATACTTACTTACTTAGACCTTTAATTGCTATTTTAAGGCGAGCGACTAGTCGCCGTTCCGCATTACTTAAAATACTACTTAGTACTCCTTATCCTTTCGTAATATCGCTATTTACCGTTCTTATATCTTTTACTTATTAAATACGCGGGCCGGTCGCGCTTATTCCTTAAGCGCGTCTTAGCCTAAGTTCGGGTTAAGTTTTAGCCGAACTCCGCCTTCGTTTGCCCCGCCTTTATCTTAAGGTATAAGGTCGTCCGCCTTACTTATATAAGCAATTAACCCCGCGTTTTTATCCCCCTCCCGTATTATCGCGATAGTGCGCTCTTCTTATATTAATCGTCGTAGGAGGTTCGCGTGCTTACCGCTAAGGGGGACTTAATATCCTATTAATCGCGCGCTATCCGGGATTATCTATACTATACGTCCTATTTCCTTTTTATTAGATGCCCCTTTTAGCTTATCTTAGTCGCGGCGCGATAAAGCGTTAAGTACTACCGCTAACCTCCTTAAGCGGTACTTTAATATAAAGTTATATAAAGCGAGCTCTATCGCTTATTTACTTTACTTTTTATTTAACTTCCTTTTTATTATAAAGTACTTTAAATTCCTATAATCTATTAGTACCGTAAACGCTAGCGTATTATATAACTTTACCCCTTAAAAGTTTAAGTATTATATAATCGCGAGTAACTCCTTATTATAGATTAAGTAGTTATACTCCGCTATATTAAGTCGTTTCGAGAAGAACCTTATTAAGTATCGTATCCTATTTAATCCTCCTTATATTAACACGCCGCTTATCGCGTATTTAAAGCAATCCGCCTTTAAGTACGTTTCCCTTTTAAGGTCGTATAGCTATAGTATTAGCGCGTTATAAAATACCTTTTAAATAAACTTAAACGCGGCTTAGTGCTTATTAGTCTATAAGAACGTCGCGTTCTTTTTATAAAGGCCGTTTAAGCACTATAAGGCCTTAGTATAAAGCGGGATAAAGGCATAGTAGTAATTTATAAACTTAAGGAAGCTCTAAACGCCCTTTACGTTCCTTAGCGCTTACTACGTCCGGATAGCCTAGATCTTTTTTAAGTCGCACCAAACCTTACCCCTAGCTTATATAATAAAACCTAAGTACTTTACTTTTTTTATTATAAAGTCGTATTTCCGTAGGTTTAGTATAAGGCCTGCTTCTTATAACTTTTTAAGTACCTTCGCTACCTTCTTTTAGTAGTCGCGGAGCGACCTTAACGAGTAGATTAAAACGTTATCTATATACGCTATAACGAACTTATAAAGGTAGTCCTTAAGAACTTAGTTAATATAGCGCTAAAAGGTGGCCGGCGTTCTTATAAGGCTAAATAAGTATACTTACTATTTAAATAGTCTAAACCTCGTTCGAAAGGCCGTCTTAAACTCGTAGCCCTTTATAATTTTAATCTTATAAAACGCTATAACGACGTTAAGTTTCGTAAACTAATATACCTTCGCTAGTATCCTTAGCGTTTTTATAATTAATAGTAGCGTATACCGGTCCCTCTTCGTAATTATATTTAAGGCTTAGTAATTATAGTAAAAGCGTAGTTAGCTATCGGCCTTCCTTATAAACAATACCGGCGCCGCGGCTAACGAACTGCTTAAGCGGATAAGGTTTGCCTTTAGTAGCTTATTTAAGGTCTTTTAAAGGATAAGGAGTTCTTCCTTCGATATATCGTAAAGGGGCCCTTATAGTAATAGCGGTTCCTTGCTATCCTTATCTAAGGTAAGATAGATCTTATAGTCTACGCTTAGTCGGAACGGGGGTTACTTAAGTGCCTTCGTAGGTATAAAAAGGTCTAGATAAGCTTATAGTGCTTAAGCCGGGATATAGTCCGCTAAGTTAACCGGCGTCTTTAGCTAAAGGGCTCTTTTTATATCCTTTATCGTAACCGCCTTTACGTTAAGCGCTTATCGTCGCCCCCGGCTATCCCTTTAAGCCCTTTCCTATCGGCACTCCGCCGCGAAGATAAAGGCGCTTACTAGCTTTACCTCTTAGATATTCGCGATCTTCGCGGCTTCCTTTAATCCTTAAAGGCCGATTTAAATCCCCGCTTTTCCGTGCCGGATCCGGTCCCCCTTAGCATCGTAAACTACCTCGTTCTTCTTTATTTATAGTTTCCTTAAGAATACGTTATAGCTTAACTCCGGTACTATATAAGCGAATATCTATTTTAAGTGCTTATTAATCTCTATCTCGAACGCTACGATCCCCTTTATTTAAAGCGTTAGTATATCCTTTAAGAAAGGCCGTAGTAGCCTCCTTATCCTATCCGCAAAGGGTATTTATAGCCTTATCGCTACCCCCTTACTTATTATAGTATAGTAGTTATAGCCTATATCTATAAGTGCGTTAAGCCCCTTCTTTTTATTAATGCTAACTTTAAGTAGTACTAAGTTTAGTATAAGGTGCTTCCTTATTAACCTTTAAGCCGCTTACTATTTCTCCTTTTCCCTTAGCGCCCGACTTTATACTAAGGTTCCTCTTTTCTTAAATTGGAATCTACTTTAGTTACCTCTCTAGTTATAGCTATAGCTACTTATAAGGTTCTTTCTTTCTTCTTTTTATAGAAGCGGGCAATATACCTTATCGTCCTATAAGTAAAACACCTTTATATATCGGGCCGGCTTTATCCTCCTCCTAAATAAGTTATAGCGTTAATTCTACTTATTAAGGTATCGCCCTTTAAGTCTTTTCGGTCTTAAGTTCCCCTCCTTATTGCCTTTTTCCGGCCTTAAAACGGCTACTTAGTTTACTAAACCCTTTTTAGCTTTACCGCGATCTACGCTACCTAATTAGTATACGCTAAAAAGCTTAAAGTTAGGAGGTCGACCGTTATAAGCGCCTCTTTAAGGCGAAGGCCTAAGGCGCCCTTTAAGAACACGATCTATATATTATATAGCTACGACCCCCCTCCTACCTTAAAGAGCCTTTACTCGAACTTAGGGAGGAACGCCGCGAACGTTTAGTTCTCTCCTTATTTAATCGTACGGATAGCCGCCGCCGCCCGTAATTAAATATCGACGTTAAGGTAGATCGAATCGAGGTACTTAAAGAACTCCTACTAATCGTAACCTTAGTCCGCGCTAGTGCTATAATAAGTCGCTACGGTCTACTATAGCCCCGTGTTTAAGTAGTTATAGATTAAGTAGAAAACCTCCCTTAAGCTTAAGAAAAAGTCTTAATCGATCTCGCACTTTTTTTATATATATTGTACTTATAGCGTAAAGTAGCGCCGCTAGCTATCGAACTTCTTTAGCGCCGGGAGTAGCTTCCGCTAGTCCTTTTTCTTTGTTACTTCTTTCTTTATTATAGGTATTACGGCCCCCGCTATCGTATTATAAGGTAGTATTAAACTACTAATTAGTAAGCCGGCCCCTCCTTATATATATATCCTTACTATCTCCTTTAGCTTTTATATTAAGGCCTTAAACTAGCTTATTAGCTATTAAATCTACTACTAGCTTGCTTAAACTTAGTAGCTCGTTTTAACGGCCTTTACTTATAGCGAGAGGATCGCTTATTTAACCCTTATTTAAATATCGGCCTCTCCTAGCCTTCCTTCTTAGGCTTTATAAATATAGCCCCCCTATACTAAGTAGGCTTCTTACTCGCGCTATATTATAGTTAGCGAGTCTCTTTTTAAGTCGTATAACCTTATTTAAAAGGAGCTTTAAATATATTAAGGGCTTATATATACTTAGCTTAGTAGCACGTAGCTAAATAAATGTTTATTTAAAGCTAAAGAGGGAAGGGGGAAATCTCTATTTAGGCTATGTAGCTTCGTACTTTATAGGGGTCGCTTAGGTAGCCCGTACTTAGGTTAAGTTTAGGTCGAACTCGGGCTAAGTTTAGGTAGTGTCCTATATAACTTCGGCTATACGTCGGCCTAACTCCGGGTCGTTCGCTATAGTATAACTATAGCTCTTTTTACGGTAAAGCCCGTAATAGTTATAAACTATAATTAAGAAGCTTTATAAGCTTTCTTAAAAATAATTTAAAAACCTTAGTAAGGCCTGTTAAAATATATTTTTTGCGTTTCTTAAGGCGCGCTTTTTTAGTATATACTTTAAGCGTTCTTACTATAAAGAATCTTTTCTATTTTAAGATTTCTATAAGGTATTTTTTAAAGCTTAGTAAGGGGTTTAAGCATAGCTGCTAAAGTTTTATAATAACTCTTTTAAGCAAAAAAGAAAAACTAATATCCTTGTTAAGTACTATAAAAAAAGGTAAAAAAGGGCGCTAAGTTATAGCTTAATAATAATGTCTTTATATAGTATAAAGCTAAATAGAATATAAATCAAGTCCCGCTTAGCTAAGTTAAGACTACCGTCTTTTAAGAGGTAATCCGTTTTTAAAATATTAATAAAGGATAGATAATAAAATTATAAAACCTATATAATTAAGTAAAATAGATTTAATATTACTTAAACGAATTAATTATCTTTTAAATAGAAAAAGTACGGATAAGCCGACTTTAAAACCCTCTAGCTTCCTTTTTATTAAATAACCTCTTAAATAAGCTTATAATAAAGCTACTCTTTCCTTAAGACGATAAGCTTAGCAGATATTTTTATAATATACTACTAATAAAGTTTAGTTTATAAGCTTTAACCGGAAATCTGCTTTAAAAGATACTTAGTAGTTACTTAATTTAATATTACTATTTAGCCTTATTTATTATAGCCGCGCTAATTTTAGTATTTTAAGACTTTAAATTAATAAAAATAAGCTTTTTATACTTAAGGCCTTACGGTATACTAAATTCCGAGATATATATAAAACGAAAAGTTAAGCGCTTAGTAAAAGTATTAAAACTATGACTTTAATAATAAGCAATAAAGACGCAATAAGCGATAATTTTAGCGGGCTAAACCTATCTATATTTAGCGCGTTAATATTAAGATTAAGTATAGCTTTAAGCTCTTTAATAAAAATAGTAGTAATATTAAATAAATAACTCCTTAATCTCCTTTAAGTATTAAAAAAGGAAAACGCGCTTATTAAGCCTTAAGAAAAACCTTAACTATAACTTAAAGATATAAGGAGATTTAACCTAAAAAGACCGCTAAAAGTATCCTTTAATAAAGTCTAAAAAGATAATAAGGTTAGTATATTTTAAGGAGTAGACCGTTTTATTAACTTTATCCGCTAAAACGTTTATAAAAGTAAGGCCTATATAGATAAATAAGCTATTTAATTACCCTCTTTTCTTTAAGGAAGTATAGCGGAATAGTATTTAAAAGACCTTTTAAAACTATAATAAAAAAAGCTTAGCGAGCTTAGTATCGGACTAAGCTAATAAATCTTTACTTTATAAAAACGGTTTAAAATTCGCTTAAATATAGTAATATAAGCACTTAATAAAGATAACTTTATTATAAAAGATATAGTAATAAGGTCTAACTCTAAGTCTTAAATATCGCGCTTATAATATAAAGCTAAGGCCGCGTTTTATTAGCTAGACTACTTAATTAAAATAATTTACTAAAAGCTAAATATCTATTTATAAGAATCCTTATAACGTTTAATAAGAAATAAGGATATTACTAAATAAATTCACGAATATAAGGAAATTCTTCCTTAGTTATAAGTTAAATCTACTTAAGGATCTTAAAAGTATTTATTAGCGCGAAAAAAAAGGTTTAACTTATAAAAAAGTAAGGACTAACTAACTATATCTTATACGTACTTAAAGGATAGTTTAAGACGCTTTAACTATTTATTAAAAGCTTACCGGGACTATAAGTTCTATTTTTAAACCGCTTAATAAAAGCGGATATACTATAAGCTTTATAGCGCTCGCTAAGTTAAGGGAGAAACCTATTTAAATAGCTAAGAATATAAGCTAAAGTCCTTTAACTTAAAAAAAAAGAACCTTTAAGAATATATACTTACTAATACTAAAGCTAGACTAAGTATACTTTATAACTAAAAAAGTAACTATAATAAAGACTAATAACTATTTAAAAAATAGAGAGTATAATATAAAAGGAGCTTAAACGGATACTAATAAAAGCTTAAAGAAAACTATAATCTATACTATAATAAACTTAGTTTAAGAAGTTAATAAAGTATATAGATTTTATAGTAAAGCATTCCCCTTAAAGAATAAGTTTTATTAATATATTAAAGATAAATACCCCCTTAACCTTAGCTAAGATATTGCTATATAAAGATATAGCTTAATATAATAAGTAGTTATTTAAAAGTTATAAAGTATTAAAATAGTTAAGGCTTTTCTTAACGTTTAGCTATTAAGCCCCGATAAGCTATAACGATTTACTTATATACGCTTATTAGTTTATAGAAAAAAAAGGCCTAAGATAAATATTAAAGCTTATATAAGTATTAAAGTAAACTAAAGCCTTATTTAAGCTAACTTAGTAAAGCCCTTTTAAGATATAACTATAAACTCCTCTTAACGAATTCTTATTTAAAAAGTAAAAAGAACGGCTGCTATTAAATAAGTATATTTTACTATATATATACTAAAAAAGCTAAATAGTAGCTTTATAATTATAAAGGTAAGGATCGGCGCTTAAAGAATAAAACGCCTAGCGGTTAATATATTGCTTAGCTAAGATTTTCTAATTTCTTATTAAAGGGACTTTATTAACTTTATATCGGTCTTATAAATTAAGGCCTATAAAAAGATTAAAGCTAAAGTTAAGATAGTTTAGCTAAGACTAGCAATATATAAACGGGTAATTTACTTAATTAATATAACGATTTTAGCTAGTTTTAGCTCCGCCTAACTTATATAAGTCCGGGCGTTGCTATTAAGGCGTAATATAATATATTTCTTTAAAGACTTTAAGCTTACCTAAACGATAATATAGGATTATAAGAGCTTTATAGCGATAAACTATTTTAAAGAACTATTAGTACTTTACGAAGGCTAAAAGGTAAGGATGATTATAAACCTTAATAAGTAGTTTTAGCTATATAAAGAGGTTAACGCTACTACCTTTTTAGCGGAAGTCTTTATAAAAACCCTAAATAAAATAAACTTTATTAAAAACTTCTTATAAAAGGATCTTATAGTAAACTATAAGCTTAAAATCGCCCGAACTAAGGACTTACTTAAACTTACTACTAATAAGGGCGTTTAAATGTATACTAAGGACTTAAAATATATATTAAAAGTCTAAGATATCCTTTAATTATTTCCTTACCTTTAAAAAGATAAAAGAATAGTATATATAGATAAATCTAAATATATACGTATTCCCTTAATAAAAGTATAGTAATACTAATAAGTCGTATTAAGATTATATTTATTAAGCAATAAGGATAAGAAAGTAGTAAATATATTATTTAGCTAGCTAACTAAATAAGGATAATTAAAATAAGTTTATAAGCTAACTTTATTTATAGTGCTAGTATTTATAGTATAGAAAATAGTAAATAAAAAGGAAAAGGAAGAAGTAGTTATAAACCTATAAGAAATTAACGTTATTATTACTTTAAACACTTACTTAATACCGCTTTAAAGCAATATAATTAAACGCCTTTAAAGAAAGAAGTTTATTTATATAGTAAATATATAATCGTTTTTTTATTAGTTTTTAGTTTATAAAGTCTACTAATAAATGTTTATAGTTATAAACTATCGCGGGCTAAAAAGATTATTAGTAATACTTATAGGCTTTAAAAACTCCTTAGTATATATTTAAAGGTTTATTAATAACGTTCTTTATAAATATTAAGAATATATAGCGGCTTATATTAATAATATTATTATCTACTTTAATATAGCTAAAAAGCACCTTTAATAATTAAAGGTAGTATTCCGCGCTTTTTATAACTATAATATTACCTTATTTAAACTAAAGTCCTTCTTAGTATACCTATCTATATAGCTCCTTAGATTTAAAGTAAACGCTATTAGCTTAATAAATATAGATAAATACGTATAAGCTTTAAGGGATATCGCGTTCTTAAAAACCCTTTAATAGCTTAAGAAATAAATCGGCTTTACTAAGTAGTTACGTTATATAGTTTTATATTTCGCTAAAGAAGTTAACGTTTTATAAAGATAAAAGATAAAGCTACTTTAAGTAAGATAAAAAGAAGGAGTCCCCTTAAAGGGCTAAAGATAAGCATAATATGCCGCGAAAGCCGCTTTTTAGCTTACTTTAAAAGAAAAAAAGGCCTTTGCGAATTTATCTAAAAGTCTTACTAAGCCTTAAATAATTTATTACTTTTACCCCGCTTAATAATTATTTATTTAGATTAATAAATTCTAAGAATATAGAGTAGCGGCTATAGCTTTTTATTTAAAGGAAGGCACGGAATAGGATAAAAAGACGCTACTAGCCCGGATTAAGGTCTAGCTTATTATTTACTTAAGCCGCGCTCTCTAAGGCTAAAAGCCTTAATACTAGCCTATAAATCTTAAAGTAGCTAGTTTAGTATAGGTAGTTTATAAGTTACGCACTATAGTATTATTTATAAGAACGCTATAAGTAATTATCTTTACTAACTATATAAGTACTTATAAAATCGTATATTAAAAATCCTTATTCTCTATTAGTATAAAATTTAACGAGAAGCTAGTCCTCGCTTCTTAATACTTAAGCTTAATCCCGCTTAAAGTATATTATATGTTAAGCGTCGAAAATATTATACTAAACGCCTTTTTACGTTTACCGTACTAAGATAATAAGCCGGTATTCTTAAAGTAAGAAGGGGAATTAAAACGTATTTAAGAAGATAAGACAATAAACCGCGTATTTCTTTACGTAAAAGTATTAATCAAATTACCGCTCCGCTAAAGAATAATTAATAGATATATAAAGAATATATAGTAAGTAAAGATTATTATATAGCTTAGTAATAAGGATAGTATCCTTAGACTTTTATTCCTTTAATTAAAAAGGTTACTATACTTTATAAAAAACGACGGACGCCGGGAACTATATATCCTTAAGCCTTATACTAAGGAGATTATTAAACATACTTACGCTAAATATTTTTATACTAGCCGTACTTATATATAGTAAGATCTGTTTAACAGCTTCTTAATCTTATACCTTAGTAAATATATAGATAAGGTTATAAACGGCTATAATGCTTATTACTATAACTAAACTAATTAAAGTAAGACGTTAAAGCAGCTTGTTTTAATTTAAAGCCCGCTAGTTTTATTATAACGGAAACCTTATTTTATTAGTAATCTTAAGTACTAAAAGTACTAATATTTAGTAAAGTAGATACTGCTAAATATAAAGAAGTGATTTATAAAGTAAATACCGCTAGTTATAAGTTATAACTATTAAAGTAAATACTAGTAGTTATAAGAAAAAACGATATAGCTTAATAGTTAAAGACGGCTAGTATTAGCTATAAGCGGTAAAGGCTAAATACGCTTATATTTCGCTTTAGTTAGCTTCGGCTAGTAATAAGATTAGTATTAAATAAATCGACAAAAGGTTTTAAAATAAGGATATTTAGTCTTATAAGCTAGTTATAAGTTATAAGGATAGCGTAAGCTATTTTTATTAGTTTAAAAAGTAGTTTAGTAACTTTATAAGTTATATAAGGTATAAGTTATAGATTAGTATATAAAAGCATATAAAAGTATATAAAAGAAAAGCTTTTTAATAGCCTTAAAAAGGTATAAAAAGAGGTCTTTCCTCCTCCTTCCCTTAACTTCTTTCCTTTTTTTCTTTTGTTTTAGCTAGTTTTAACTTAAGAAATCCACATAATAAGATACCCTTACTTTATTCGGTTTAGTAGTTAGCACTAAGTCTTCTTCTCCCTTTTTAGTTAGTAAATTTATATTTAATAAATTATACCTTACTACCTATTTTATAAAAAACGATAAGGGTTTATTTATATAAAACTAGCTTATAAGAATCTTTACGAACTTAATAGCTTTAATAAAGAATACTTAGTATTTATATACTTAGTAAGTTCTTTAAGCTATTAAGTAAGAAAAAAGTATTTCTTATAATTACGTTTATCTAATTATAATAAATAAAAGAAGAAATATCTGCTTTTATAATACTATAGCCAACTAGTTAGCCGCAAGCTAGTTTAAGGTATTAAAAGCTTTTTTATCCCCTTATAAGCTTTATAGATAGTAGTTTTATTTTAAAGATTAAAGCACTTAAATCTTATACTAAAGAATTAGCTAAGCTATAAAGGTTTATTACCTTTTTTAAAGCTTACTTTTAGTTTTATCTTACTTTAATAAACTAAGAAGTAGTAAAGGTTATATTTATATTTAGTTACTTATAAGGCCTAGCCGTAATATAGTTCGAACTGATTTTAAGGGACTATATAGATAATAGTCTTAAAGATAGGAATTCCGAAACGAAGAATACTTTTAAGAATTTTAATAACTTTAAAGAAGCTCGACGAAAAACGTTCGGAATAATAAATAAGTAATAATTAATAGAGCATAAATTTAAAAGCTTTAAGTAAGTTATATCCTTATTAGCTTATATAGCTTGATTTTAATAAATAACCTTTTAGCTAAAATAAGAAGATAATACCCTTATAGCGACTTTCTATAAAGGTCTTAAAAAAGAAGTTAAAGACGAAATCTACTACTTAAATAGGCTAAAGACGCTATTAAACTATATTAATCTAGCGGTTTAGATAGATAATAAGCAGTATAAATACCGGTAGTAGAAAAGGCACTATTTAACTCTTAGCGGGGTTATAAAGAAAAACAATAAAAAGCAATAGCGCGACTTAAGTAACGCAATAAACTTAGATACCCTTAAAGCGAGCTTATTAAAGCCCGCTAAAAAAGCTATTCGACGCTTTAACTATACGAAGGAAGGCTATATCGTAAAAGATTATATTAAGAAGAGGAATTCCTTTAAGGGAAGAAATATGCTTATTTGTAAGAATAATGCTTTCTTAGCTTATAATCCGTAATATACTTTATTACTACCTTTAATTAAAGATACCGAAAAGATTAACGCTAAGCTTATAATACTAACCTTTAGTCCGTTTAAGACAAGTTCGCTTATAAAGGGTCTTTATAAAGAAAAACTTAATAAAGAGATAAAGATAGAAGCTAAAAGCCTAAATAATTAGTAAAGGAATGCTTTTAAAACTAAGGATAATTATAAGCCGAGAACTTTCTTATAGACTATTAATAAAGATAACGAAAACGCTCTTTACTTTAATACGAACATTATACCTTTAAATACGGAAAAAAAGCTACAATCTAAAAAACCTCGACTTTAATAAAATAAATAAAGAGCCCTCTTTTAAAAAAGAAGATATTAATAAGCCTTACGCTCCTATTATAAAATATCTTAATATAGTTATTATTATTAAGGATAAGGTATATAAGTAGCTATCTTATATAAAGATAACTGCCTTATATACCTTTCGGATAAGTAAAGAAGCGGATTTTCTTAAACTAAGGAAGACTTTTAAGAAACCCGCTATAATAATTAAAGAACTTATTACTAATACTAAGGTTTTTATAAAAAACCTTAAGGAGGATATTAAAGCCGATAAAAAGGAACTTATATAAGAAAATACTAATAACTAGATTAAAATCGAATAACTTTTACTCTTTAAGTAGTATAACGAAACGATTATTAAAAACTTTTAAGATAGTAACTTAGTATTAATAAGTAAAATCGTTAAACTAAAAGAAGATTATATATCTTTTTTTACGTATATTACTAATTTAATTAAAGATAAAGACGATCTTAAGAAAAAGAACGACGAGCTAGCTAATAAGCTTAAAGAAAATATAAAATTTCTTAACTTAGCTATTAAAAATACGTTTAAACGATATAGTAAGTATTTTAAGACTAATTATAATCTTCGTAATAAGAATTATAATTTAGATATACTATTAAAAGTAAAACGATTTTTTAAAGATATGCTTAAAACTAGCTAAAAACGTAGTAAAACGAGTATAATAACCTTAAACAATATAATAAGATAATTTATATAAAAGGAGTTTTTATTAATAATACTATAATAAAAGATTATGCTATTATTCGAGATTTAGTTTTTAAAGCTATTAAGAAGCTTAGTAACTTAGATAAACTAGTTCCGAGAAAAGAACTAAGATTCTTAGTATTGTAAATTAAATTAAAATCTACTAATAAGTTAGTAGACGAGGTAAAAGACTAATAAGCTTAAGAATAATAAGGCTATCTCTTAGTAAAAATAACTTACTTACGTTAAATAATAATTCTTAAAGTATAAAAATAACTCTTTAATTAAAATTAAGAGGACATCGCCTAAACGTATTATTAGATTATAGTATAATAAGTAGCTATATTTCTCCTATAACGGTAAATCGTCTAAATTTATATTATAAAAGAAAGGATAAGCCTTATATACTTTTATTAGCAAAAGAATTACTCTTTAAGTGTAATAACGGCAAGATTATATTAAAGACTAATTCTTTTAAGTAAACGATTAAGATTTATAACTTTAAAAATTCCTTTAACGTCTTAGCTATTAGCTATAATATTATATTAAGACTACCCTTTTTATAGAAATAGAATCTTATAATAGATTAGGATAAAGGCCTTTTAAAGTTTAAGGACAAGACCTTAAATATTCCTCTTTATAGTTTAATAGAGGACAACCCTAGAACGAAACCCTCGAATGATTTAAATAAAGCAATACTTAATAATAACTATATAAGGAATAGTAATAATAAGGATAATAAAGCTTCTTATATAGATATAAATATCGTATTAATAAATATCGCAACGAAAGACAATAAGATAACTAGTATAACTAAAGATAATACGACTACGACTAGTATAATATAAGCGAAAATAACGCTAAACCTTAGTAAAAGAGCTAAAAGCCTTAAAAATAATTATAAAGCTACTTATAATTTATTAAAAGAAAATCTATTAAATACCTTAAAGGATATTAAGTAGTAATACCTTAAGTAAAAAGATAAGATTAAGAAGAAACGGAATAAAAAAAGATTAAGAATAAGATACGTAAGAATAGCTTAAAGTGTTCGAAAGGTACTATTAATTTAAAATACCTTAAAGAGCAAATATAGTATACAAGACAGCGAAAAGGTACTATTAATTTAAAATACTTAAAAGATCGTTATTTAAAAATACCTAAAAATATACTAAAAAGATATTTCGATATATTTACGCCGCTACTTTAAGATAAGCTACTACTATAAAGTAGTTATGATTACGAAATTAAGTTAAAAGAAGGCTTTAAGCTTAGATTCCGTAAGATATAGAACTTAAATAAGAAGTATTTAAAGTTATTAAAAGAATATATCGATAAAAACCTTCGAAAAGGTTATATTAAAGAGTTTAAATTAAAATATAGAGCTCTTATACTATTTACTTTAAAGAATAGTAAAGATAAAGAAAAAACTTAACTTTATATTAATTTTAAAGAAATAAATAACGATATAATAAAGGACCGGACTCCGTTACCTCTTATAAGCAAAATAAGAGATAGATTAGCTAATAAGTAGTAGTATACTAAAGTTAACCTTAAATCTACTTATAGCTAAATATATATTAAAGAAGGAGACGAATTTAAAATAGCCTTTAAAACGCGATACGGACTTTACGAATTTTTAGTTATGCCTTTAGGTTTAACTAATATACTAGTAACCTTTTAAAAGAGAATTAATAGTATATTAAATCCTTATTTAGACTATTTTTATATAGCTTATCTAGATAATATTAATATATACTTTAATACGCTAAAGCAATACTATAAAAAAGTCGATATAGTACTAAAAGCGTTAAGAAAAGCTAGCTTATATATTTTATTAAAGAAATATAGCTTTTATATATAAAAAGTGGAATTCTTAAGGTATATAATTACTTTTTTTTATATAAAGATAGACCCTTAAAAGATTTTTATAATTAAAGATTAGCTAATTCCTATAAATATTAAGGAAACCTAAAGCTTTATAGGATATATAAATTGTTATAAAAAGTTTATATTAGACTTTTTTAAGATAATTATACTAATACTTTCGGTATTAAAAAAAGCTAAAACGGACCCTTTTAAGTAGAACTTAAAAGTAAACGAAGCTTTTAAAAAAGGTAAAGGATTACTTATTAAAGAACTTATATTAAATACCTATAATATAGAGAAGCCGTTAAAGTTAAAAATAGATAATTTTAATTTAACATTAAGCGCGTAGTTAAGCTAGCACGATAAGAACAATATTCTTAAACTTATAGCGTTTTACTTAAAGAAGCTAGTAAGTATTAAGATTTATTACCCTATCTATAATGAAGAATTCTTAGCTATTATATATACTTTTTAAGAATTTTAATATTATATCCTAAGGAATAAATATAAACTTAAGGTTTATACGGATTATAAAAATATTAGTTATTTTGCTATAACGTAGTAGTTAAATACTAAGTAAATAAGATAGGCTAAAGTCCTTTTAAAATTTAACTATAAGATTATTTATAAGAAAGGTTCTAAGAATAACTAAGTTTATATAATTAGCTAATAACTAGACCTTAATAATAAAAAAGAGCCTTATAAAGAGACCTTATTATTTCTAAATAATAATAGTAATTTAAAGTTAAAGATCTTATATATACTATTTAATATATAAGGAGATCTTACTACTTTAAAATTACTTAAGAACTCTTATAAGAACCTAGATAAGAAAAGATAAAAAAATCTTAAGTAAGAGGGAAAAATAGCGTTTTATAAGAATAAGCTACTCCTTACCTTAAAGACTAAGAAAATAATTATAACGGATTTTTATTCGCACCTTTTTTTATAGATATTAAGGTATTATAAAAACGTAAAATAAGATTAAAAACTATAATAATACCTATAATCTTTATAAGAAAATCTAAGGAGTTATTAAGTTATACGAAGTATAAAATAAAAGCAAGGCTATACGATATAAGCCTTATAATAACTTAATTTCTTTAAAGGTTCTTTTAAGACCTTAAGACTTTATAGCTTTAAACTTTATTATAAAATTACTAATGTCTATAAATCCTATAACTAATATAAAATACGATTCTATTTAAGTTATAGTTAATTGTTATATAAAGTACGGCTATTTTATTTTAATATATAAAGCTATAAACGTAAAAAAGTTATCTTATACTTTTATAAGATATATTATAGCTAATCGAGGACTTTTAAGTTGAATTATTTCGGATATAGATTAGAAATTTATTTCGAATTTCTAGTAAGGTTTAACGTAAGCCTTATATATAAAGCATAAATTATTTATTGCTTTTTACCTTATTATAAACAGAATAATTAAACGATTAAATTAAACGCTTAAGTAATATCTTAAAAGCTATGTAAATTATTAGTAAGATAATTAGCTTTTTAAATTGCTTATAGCATAATTAGCGTATAATACCTCTTATTTTAAGCCTATTTAAAATACTTTAGTATTCGCAAATTATAGCTTTATACTTAAAGCCTATAAGACTTCTTTACTTATAAAGGTTATATCCAAAAAGCTATATTAAACTCTAAGTATTAAATTAGCTAATACGGATTTATAAAATTAGAATTAAAATATATTGCTAAGAAGATATCGTATTATTACGATAAAGGATAGTCTTAAAAACCTTCTTTATCTAAAGGCAATAAAGTATATCTTTTAATAAGGAATCTTAAGATTAATAAACTTAATAAGTCTTTAGATTATAAAAAGATAGGACCTTTTAAAGTTATAAAAAAAATAGGAAAGGTTAATTATAAATTAGAACTTTTAATTAGTTTACTTATATACCTTATTTTTTATATATCTTTACTAAAGCCGACTTTATAAAAAGCTAAGCTAGTAAAAGAGCTATAAGGGAGTAAAATATACTCTCCCGCAGCCTATAGGCTATATACAGCATATATAACACATAACATAAATACGCTAAAATATACATTAAATCCGCTATACAATTCTACATACTATACATATTTCCTTGCATTATTCCACCCACATATAAGCAAGATATAAGCAGATTAAGAAGAGGTGTGTGTGGAGACTATATGCATAATCCGTGCTAAGTCGCTGCGCCACCTCGTATTCCTTGCGGGATTAATCCCTAGGCTTATAAATATAATATTAACCTAATAATAGCTATTAGCCCACTATGCATAACTACGCTAGATAGGGGGCTCTTTTCTAAATCACTTAAGTCACTTATAGCTTAGGAATTGTCTATATAAGGAAGCCTTAGTCCCCCCTTTACCTTAAATAGATTATTAACCTTATATATACACATCTTACCTATTTCTTTACTTTTTTGCACACTCTTTATATCTCTATAATCCCCTTACTTATAGCTATAAGCCTAGCCTCTTCTATACCTATTTGCTCCTTAAGTGGTTATAAGCCCGGCTTCCCTTTAAGCCGGACTTACCCCCGACCTATACCGACGTTTTTTTGACTATTACGTAATCGGGAAAATCCAATAAAATCTTTTCCTACCTTCTACGTAGTTTCGCTTACTAAGCGTATTTTCTTTAGAATTCTCCCGATTTCTTATCGGACTCGGTTCCTTAGTTTTCCCCCTCTCCTCCTCCTTCCTATCCCTTATGTCTTTATAACTATATCTTTAGGACTATATTAAACACAAAAAACCTCTTAAAATTCTTTTCCTTTATTATAATAAACGCACTTTTAAATACTAGTTTCCCTATATTTCTTAGACCCTTCTTATTATATCCTTTTACTAATATCCTTTCGATTAATATTTCTTACCTCCTCTCTTTTTAATTAACTCTTATACCGAAATACCTCTTAAGAAAATCTATAAAAAACATAGCTACTAAGAACGACTACTGATTTAGCAAGCTAAAAGGTTCTTCGAATTATTCCTCTTAGTTACTTCGAATAGAATCCGTTTTTATCCGGGAGAAAGCCGCCGGAGCCGTCTCTTAAGATCTACATACTAAATCCGCGGAAATCCTTGCCCTTATACGTCTTATAGTTAAGGATAGTCCTCTCTCTTAAATAAAACACTCTACGACTATAAAGTTAGCTTAGGAAGCTTTAAAAACCCTTTATAATCTAATAAATTTTACCTCGAATTTTCTTTTTATAAAAGAACTATTTAATATAACCCTCGAAACCTATACTTCGATCGAGGTATATCTAAATAAGATAAAAGAGCTTTTCGATAAGCTAAAAACACGAGAAATTAAAATCCCTAAGGTAGTA